>BHEV01007943.1:477-48841 GCA_004319985.1 Emydocephalus ijimae
TAATGTGTTTCTACTGCATAAAGCAACTGTCGCTGAACCGTTACATCGTTTGCTGGACAAAAAAGCAATTTGGTTATGGGGTCATAAAGAAGAACAGGCATTTCGTAATGTAAAAGAACTACTGACTTCTGACGCTGTACNCAGTACAATGAAACATTGCCGTTGAATATCACATGCAATGCTTCGCCTTTCAGAGTGGGCGCCATTTTGAGCCATGTACTGCCTAATGGTAACGAAGCCCCTATTGCATACTTTTCCAAGACACTTTCAAAAACGGAGCGTAATTATAGCCAGATCGATAAAGAAGCCCTCGCAATCGTATCTGCCATTAAAAGATTTCACAACTATGTGTATGGCTGGGTTTTTACTATCGTGACTGACCACAAACCGTTATTGGGGATAATAGCTGGAGATAAGCCGACTCCTTACATATTATCCCCCAGGATGACTCACTGGTCAGAATTCTTGGCTGCTTATAATTATGGGCTGCAATACCACCCGGGGAAAAGCATTCCCCACGCCGATACATTGAGCCGAGCAACACTTCCAGAGACTCTCAACTATCCCACTCCAACGGTAACCACGTTACAAATTGAAACGCTACATGCACCGCCATTAACCACCCGAGATATCGCGAGAGAAACCAAACGTGACCCCACCTTAGCGCGAGTCCTGAGCTGGGTAGAACACAGATGGCTATTGGACCAGCTATCAGATGACTTCACACCATTCAAGACGCGGCAAACAGAGTTGTTTTCGCAAAAGGGCTGTGTCATCTGGGGCGATAGAGTCGTTGTCCCAGAACGACTCCAAAAAGCAGTACTCAGAACTTTGCACGATGGCCATCCCGGTATCGTGAGAATGAAAGCCCTTGCGCGAAGCTACGCTTGGTGGCCTGGCATCGACAAGCACATCGAGAACTGGATTAAAACTTGTCATACATGCCAGGAAGTGAGCAACGCCCCACCAAAAGCCATTCCGACCAAATGGGAAACGCCACGGGGACCCTGGTCCCGTATTCACTTGGACTTTGCAGGGCTGACCAAAGGCCACACCTTTCTTCAAACTGTTGACGCCTACTCGAATTGGCTCGAGATTCACCGCATGACGAACACGACCACCAAAGCAGTCATCAAAAGACTGGAAAGACTGTTTGCAACGCACGGACTACCAGACGTTCTGGTATCTGACAACGGGCCCCAATTTACAGCGCTGTCCTTCGAGCAGTACCAGGCTGACCGCGGCATCTGACATGCGCTCACCTCGCCTGCGCACCCTGCCACAAATGGAAGGGCTGAGCGCATGGTTCAATTCGTCAAAAAGACATTACAGAAAATAGACTATGATAACATCGAGGACAAAATCAACCGAATCCTCTTTCTACAACACNAATTTGGTATACGCTAAAAACCTATCCGGCGATCCGCTGTGGGTAGAAGCAACAGTAATAAGTGTAACCGGCCCAAGATCCTACGTCGTAAAATGCCTTGACGATAAAATTTGGAAACGCCATATCGATCAATTACGATCACGGCTCNATAGGTCTACCTCAGGGAGTTACCGAGAATATTGGAGAGGACGAAAACGTGAACGCTGAACCTGAAGAAACCCCTTCGCTAAACAACGATCTACCTCAGCAGAAGTGCAACCAAATGCAAGATACACAGCGAAAATCAAACAGACTAATAAAGCAACCGTCCTATCTAAAGGACTATGTAACTGCACCCTATAAAAAGAAGCCAGGGGGAAGGGGTGTTGTGAATGCATAGGATGTTAATAAAGTTATCTGGAGCTTGGAGTTAAGTGCAGGGTTCTGGCCCTGCATTTCTGATTGGCTGTTAAATGGCAGGATCGGATTGGCCCGTTCAGGGGAATCTGATTGGCCATTAACAGAGCTTTCGTATTGGTTCAATGGAGCTAGCGCTCCTCAGTTCTTATTGGTTAAATAGTTATTGGGTGACCTATATAAAGAGGGTCTTAGCTGTCCTTGTTTTGAGCTGTCACTACGTAAATAAAAGAGTTGAAGTCACCGTTTAACCGGCTCGTCTCCATTCATTATTGCCCATGCTTCAAACTTGACACCCCTCTTTCCAGACTTTGAAGCATCTTAGAGAAGCAACCTTTACACAAGGTTTTCATTTTCTTGTTGCTTTAAGTTACTTGGCAAAACCCTGAATGTGTCTCCTTATGGGTTATGGTGTTTGCATCAAATGACTGACTCAGTTGGAGTTATTTCGTCTGACATTATAATTACATGTTGGTCCAAAGAAAGTGCCATTTTCTCATGATGCCCTTGACAGGGTATATTCTGAGAACATACCTAGCACATCTTCCTTATCCCAATAATTCTTATCTGCAAATCTGCAGCAATCTTGTGTTAGCCTTGCTGGGTGAAAATTTCAGTGGTTTGTAAACCCAGCACATCTAAAGACACTACATTGAGGAAGATTGTTTTACAGAAGTATATCAAAGGATGTGTTCTTTATTTGAAGAGACACGCGTTTAACATATTAATAATTGCCCATCAACAACTTAATTGGCACATAAGGATCCTGGTTATTTCATACCAAATCCACCTCTATCTGCCCCTGGAGCTCAGTTTTACACATGTCTGTGTCTGTGTGTCTGTATATGTACATGCATAGCCTGAACTATTTTGATTTTTTTGATTCCTCTACAGCTGAGACATATTCATTCAGAATAAGTATCACTCTCAGTGAATGGAAGTTCCTTCCATGTAAAATGTATTTGGACTTCAGGCTGAATTTGTCTATTTGCAAAGATTATCTGTTTTGGGGATTCGAATCAGGAGTTCAAAAAATGGTGAGAGCTAGTGCAGGTCATTCTGGAGGTTTCAGTGCTTAGAATTAAATCAAAGTTCAAAAGAAGAGAATTTTCCTTCTTCCATAGTTTAGCATGGGAAAATACACATCATGGCAGCTTCCCCCACCCCCCACCCCCACCCCGGTAGCATAGTAAGACTTAGAATATTACAAAGAGATGAATCAGCATACTATCTACCATAGAAATAAGTTCTGGTATTTTTGAACAATTCATTAAGGTACCAGTCAACAACTGGGAAGATCCAGGTTCAAGTCTAGCATGGGCATCCAATGGATGGGACAAGATGCATCCATGGCATCAAAACAGCATGCCTTTTCAATGTGTACCTCACACACACATTAAACAAAATAAGGTTTCAATTGCCTATATGTGCCTATTCTTTGATGTCATGGACACTCTTGGACATCCCTGAACCCATTTTTATCCATGGAAATGCACTGGATGAGCCAAAGCTATCTCACAGTTTTGCTGCTGAGGTGACTGTTAGATCGTGGGAATGAGACTCAGGACACCAGTGTAGAAACCATTTGTCTTTACTTCATTCTAGGACTGAGCGCCGAAGAAACCGTGGCAGCCCTATTACAGTTGGGCTGTTTGCAGCTGTGGCCAGTGAGGGATCTTCAAATTTCCCGCCACCACAGACTGGCCAATTGCAGGCGAGTATGTTAATACATAACACCCCTCCCCATCTGGTCTGGTCCAACCAATCTGAGCCTCGCCTACCATACGTAATCATGTAGGTAGGCGGGGCTTTTATGGGTCTGACTGGACCAGCACAACTCAGTCACAGTTTGGCCTCTGGATCATTCAGATGGATCTGTTGTTCCTCTCGTCCTTCTTCTTGGAAGCTCCTGGAAGATTGAGTCGGCCATGCCACTCCCGCCAGGAATTTTCTGGCTGGTTGAGTTGGTCTGGCCACTCCTGCCAGGGGCTGCTTCCCTGCTATCCTTCTGGACCTGTTCCTGCCTCCCCGATCTGCCTTCTTCCCTGGTCCCAGATACATGCTTGCATTTTCTGACCAGGGCTAATGTTAGTAGTGGTTGTTGTGTGTCTATAGTTGTCAGGGTTTGTTCTGTTGTTCTTCTTGCTTGTGGAGGGTCTCCCCCTCCCTCTCTCCTTGTGTGTAGTCTGTTTGAGGGGTCTCCCCCCTATGGTTATGTTTGAGAGGTCTCCCCTCTCTTCCCTGGGTTTGTTTTGTTTGTTTGAGGGGTCTCCCCCCCTCCCCTATGGTTATGTTTGATGGTTCTTCCCCCTCTTCCGTGGTTCAGTTTGGGTCGCCCTTCGTAACTCTAGACCTGAGCTGGTCTATGTGTCTCTTCCAGCTCCTCCCATCCGTGGTGTCTACCCTGTACAAACGGGGTCCTGTTATCTGGGTCACCTTCGCTGGTATCCACAATGGTTCCCCTGTAAGTTTTTTTGTGTACACTGGGTCCCCTGTTTGAAATGTGCGGCAATTACTGGAGGAGTCTGCTGGTTTTTTTGGGCTATATGTGGGGTGCAGTCTGTCTAGGTGTGATCTTAGTTTCCTCCCCATTAGTAACTCTGCTGGACTTTTATTTGTCATGGCACTGGGAGTCATGTGCTGTATGCTTAGTAGCTTATCTATCTTTTCTTGTGTGTCCCTGGGCCCCAGCTTTTGAAATGTTTTCTTAGTGTAACGTACCATGCATTCTGTCCGTCTGTTCATTGACGGGTATTCCAGCGCTGTTAGTGCATGCCTTATCCCATGTTGTGCTAGAAATCCCTCGAATGTTGTTGCCGTGAATTGTGGCCCATTGTTGGATTCAATTACATCCGGCAGTCCATGTGTTGCAAAAATTTTCCTGAGCTGTCTAATGATGGCTTCTGTTGTGGTGGAGTGCATGATGCTTACCTCTAGCCATTTGAAGTAAGCGTCTACAACTGTTAGAAATGTGAGTCCTTTGGTTGGGCCCGCAAAATTAAACTGTAATCTTGACCATGGTCCCCTTGGTGTTTCCCATTCGTGTTTTGGTGTTGGGGGGGGGAGTTGGCCTAGATTCCTGGCAGCGTTTACACATGCCACATAGTCCCCTATCTCCTTATTCATTCCTGACCATCATGCATAACTCCTTGCCAGGGATTTCATTTTTGCAATAGGTGTCCCTCCTGTTGCATTTCTAGTATGCTTTTCCTTAAAATGTCCGGTATCACCACCTGAGCCCCCCATAGTACGCACCCCTTCAGCATTGAGAGTACTGTTTGTCTATTCCGAAATGGTTTGGCAGTCTCGTCGATCTCAGTCTCTGGCCATCCTTTTGCTCAATTTAAAACTCGCGCCAGGGTTTTGTCTCTAGTCGTTTCTCTAGCGATGTCTGCTGCTATTATGGGTAGGTTTTCTAATATCTCTATTTGAAGGGTCAATGTAGTTGGTGCTGGGTCACCTTCTATGTCAGGTAGAGGGCAACGGCTAAGCGCGTCAGCATGATTTATGTCCTTTCCGGGCCGGTATGTTAAATTGTAGTTGTAGGCAGCCAAGAATTCTGACCACCGCGTCATTTGGGGTGACAGTATATTAGGTGTAGCTTTGTTTCCTGCAATGATGCCCAGAAGTGGCTTGTGATCTGTGACTAGTGTGCAAGTCCTCCCATAGGTATATTCGTGGAAACGCTTTATTCCGGTGACAGCGGCCAATGCCTTTTTGTCTAGTTGGCTGCAATTCCACTCGGCCTTTGACAGGGTTTTTAAATAGAATGCTATGGGTGCTTCTTTCCCATCTGGTAATACATGGCTGAGGATAGCATCGATGCTGAAAGGTGATGCATCGCAGGTTAGGGTTATTGGGAGTGTTTTGCTGTCTTGTATTAGTACGCAGTCTGATGTGATCAAGTTTTTTATTTCCTAGAATGCCATTTCTTCCCGTCGTCCCCAGGTCCAGGTTGCTTTCTTGTCAAGCAACCTGTGTAGTGGTTCTGCAATTGTTGCTTTCTGTGGTAGGAATATATTATAAAAGTTAATGAGTCCTAAGAAAGCTTGCAGATCAGTTTTATTTGTGAGTCTGGGGGCTTCCTTGATTGCCCTGACTTTATTTTCTGTGGGGTGGGTTCCTTCGCTATCTATAAGGTATCCCAGGAATTCAACTTTGCTGGCGACTAATTGGCACTTCTCTTTTTTTACTTTTAGTCCCGCCTCCTTGAATTTACTTAGAACTTCCCTTAGGCGGTCCTGCAATTGTTCTTTGTCCTTGGCTGATATGAGGACATTGTCAAAGTATGGCACCACCCCTTTTATCCCCTGCAATAGGTGTTCCATTAAGCTCTGGAGCACACCCCTGGGGTGACGCTGATGCCAAACTGTAATCTGTTGCATTTGAATGCTCCCCTGTGTATTAGGATTGTCTGGGCTTCTACTGTTTTGGGGTCAACGGGTAATTGTTGGTAGGCCTGTGCGAGGTCTAGTTTCGTGAAGATTCCCCCCCCCAAGGGAATGTAATAGATGCTGTACCACTGAGACAGGGTATGCACTTCGTTGGAATGCATAGTTAAGGATTGCTTTGTAGTCTCCACAGATGTGCACAGACCCATCTGGTTTAATTGGTGTAACAATTGGGGTTTCCCACTTTGCATGGTCAATTGGCTCAAGGACCCCTTGTGCGATGAGTTTATCCAATTGCTCATCGATCTTTGGTTTGAGTGCAAAAGGAACCCACCTTGCCTTTAATCTTATAGGGGCCATGGTTGGGTTTAGATTAAAGGAAATTGGGGACCTCCCGGTACTTGCCCAGCTCTCCATCGAACACATCTCAGAATTCTTCCATCAGGTCCTTTTTCTACTCTGCCTCGGTGATACTGTTGATTCCTGTGATGATTACTGTTGATTCAATTCCCAAAGGTGCAAATCATTCGAGTCCCAGTAGGCTTGGCTGATTCTGATTGACTATGGTTAGTGGGAGGACTCTGTTGTATTTTTTGAATGTTACCTTGAATTTTCCGGTGCCCACTATGGATATTTTGTTTCCCTGGTAGTCTTTCAACGTCAGTGTTTGTCTTTTGAGTTCTTCCTGGTTTATGTTTGATATCAGTCTTTTTATAGTGTCCCATGATGCCATTGACAAATATGAGCCGGAATCCACTTCCATCCAACAAGGTTGGCCCTCTATGGTTGCCTGAACATAGACTTTCCTGGCATTTGTCATGTTGGAGTGTCCGCTGGTCACCGTCTGGTGTGTTTCATCTCTTCCGTTGCTTGCCTCTTTTCCTCGCCTGTCTTGGTTCCAACAGCTCCCTGTTTGTTTCTCCCTTTCTCTGGGGGGGGGGGTGTTCCATTTTTGTCTAGGGCTGTAGTTTTTTCTTGCTTGGCATGCCCTAGCAATATGTCCCCACCATTCACAATGCTTGCAGATTGCATCTAGGAAACGGCACTTGGAACATGGATGGTTCCCCTTGCAGCTGGTTTAATGAAATTCCTTCCTTTTTATGTTCCAGTCCCTTCTGCCCTGTTCCGAATCGAGTTGATTTACCCCTTCTCCTTCCTCATCGTCTTCCGATGTGGACTCGATGTCCTCATAGTGGGTTGTGGTGGTGTTTTTTGGGGTTTCCGGTGGCGCTTTATTCATTTTCTGCATGGCGGCCACTGACTTCAACATTGCTTCTGCTGCGGTAGCCTCTTCTATTGCTTCCTTGAGTGTTATTTTGGGTTTTGTTAATAGTTGACCTTGTAGTGTAAGATCTCTCAGTCCCAGGACCACATGGTCTCTCATGGCTTCATCCATGTTTAGGAATTTGCATGCTCCGGAAATGTCCCTCAAAGTTGCAACAAAATCGCCATTGCTCTCGCCTTCTTTTTGGTTGTACCGATAAAATTTGTGTTGTTTTATGAGGCAGGAAATGGTTGGTATGTAGTGAGCCCTCAGTGTTTTTTCCAGGTCTGGCCAGACCATCGTTTCCATGTCGGTGGGTGCCGTTAACACTTTGGCCATCTTGAATATGGCGAGACCACAATGTGTGAGGAAGACAGCTCTCTTCCTGTGTTCAGATATATTGAGGTCGCTCCCTTAGAGGAACATGAGAAATCGGTCGATGTACGATTCCCAGTCTTCAGTTGCTGGATCGAACAGTGCGGGTGGTGTGTTGTTTCCGGCCATTTCGTCTTGATGAGTTGCTGGTGTTCGTCAGTTGCCACGTGCTCACTGGTTCCCATTGTCTCAGTATCCCACCTTCATTGCCAGTGTTAGATCATGGGAATGAGACTCTGGACACCAGTGTAGTAACCATTTATCTTTACTTCATTCTCGGACTGAGCGCCGAAGAAACCACGGGAGCCCTTTTACAGTCAGGCTGCTCATGGCTGTAGCCAGTGATGGCTGTTCAAATTTCCCACCACCACGGACTGACCAATTGCAGGTAAGTATGTTAATATATAACAGTGACAAAAATAGAGATACCTGTGTAAGCTACCTTGAGTTCAGGGTGGATTCCAGGGAATTGTGCAGCTGGTGTCCAAATGAAGTCAGGGACGCTGACATGCACTTGTAGTTTTATTTAAATAAATATATATTAACTTCTATGTTTACAGCAGACAAGATAGTCAGGGACATTGTGAGGTAAATCATATAGCATACAGAGCACCCAGAAGAAAAAGGCGTGGAAAAAAGGCAAACTTCCACTTTTACATCCACAGCAGCCAATCAGAGTGTAGATTGTTTCTCTCTTCTCTTAATTTTGTTTCTTTTCAGTCATGAAATTTGCAGTCTGAATAATCTACAGTACAGTTGGGGGAATCCTTACCAGATTTCCTAAGATTTTTTTTTTTTTGCCCTTTTCTGATTGCAGTATAATTGACTGAAAAGGATTGAAACAGAAGTAAGAGGAACATAATCATTTGTTAGTTCCATAAAATAAATCAATTTATATACTAATACAAATAGTCAGCTGATGGAAATAGAGCAGTCAGTCAGTTCAGCTCACAAAGCATTGCTAGACAAATGCTTCTTGAATGGCAATGGATTAAAACAAATGATAAAGCTACAGTCTTACAACCTCATGATTTCTGCACACATGTACATACCAAAGCACTGTGACAGCCTGATTGCAAGAGTTATTTCAATTTGATGGCAGATTTGTCCTTCACCAAGCTTCATGATTCCCTTTCATTCAATCCTTCTAAATCTTTTATTTTATATAAACAGGGAAAAAAAGATCTATTCACTATAGATTCTCAACATTCTGGATGTCCAAACAACAGATCAGAAACTGAACTCCACGGAAGTCCAAGGTTAGAAATGAGTAAGTTCATATTGTGTATTTAAGTTTAGGTAAATTAAAATCTCTTCCAGAATCTCAAGATTGTATAGTGAATAAGTATGATCCATATCCCTAGTTAAAATGCTTTTACTTCCATTTCAAGGTTAGGAAGACCTCACCAATAAATTATCTACATTTATTAAGAATAGATAAATTCTGCTTTTCTTGAAGGCAATTTTTTTATTACATTACCTGAAATGTCTTTGGTAAAAGTCTATGGTAAAAAGACTTGCAATTTTTCATCAAATATTCCTCGAGCAAATTGGTTAGAAGTCATAAAGAAAGAGAAGATGTGACTATTTTTTTTATATTTCACAGAATTCCCAGAAATCTAAAATAAAAGTTTACAACAACAACAACAACAATAATAAATCCTCGAGTTCTGACCACAATTGAACCCCAAATTTCTGTTGCTAAGTGAAACATATGTTAAGTGAATTTTGCCCCCTTTCACGACCTTTCTTGCCACAGTTGTTAAGTGAATCATTGCAGCTGTTAAGTTAGAACTTAACCCTTAACAGTTGTTAAGTGAATCTGGCTTCACCACTGACTTTGCTAGTAAGAAGCAAAGAAAACAAAAGGCAAATCACATGACCCTGAAACAATGCAATTGTCATAAATATGAGTTGATTGTCAAGCACCTGAATTTTAATCACATGACCACAGGGATGCTGCAACGATGGTAAGTATGAAAAACGGGCATAAGTCACTTTTTTCAGTGCCATTGTAACTTTGAACAATACTAAATGAACTATTATAAATCAAGGACTACCTGTATTTCAAAGATTAACAGCAAAGCTATCACACCCAAATGATAAGAAATTATATGGAAAGACTTCAAAGGTTTATAGGGAGAACAAAGTAGAACAAGAGAAAATGCCTCAGGGCTTTGTTTCTCTTTTGTTTTTTTAAAGGAGACAGTCCCAAATTAGGCTGAGTTACAATGTGCATGAATACGTGGAATAATTTAATACTTTACTATTAAAAGTCAGAACGTTCAGGGGAGGTAACCCCAAATGCTTAAGTCATATGCAGAATCTATTTGAAGAAGGGGCCCTTTTCAACACCAGGCTCTGATCCAACATTTTCAACTGTATTTGGAAAAATGCCTATAATCAATGCAGGTCTCACAGCAAATAATATGGCAGTATCATGACTAACCACAGAGCATAAGTAGCTACTTACTTTTGGATCAGAGGAATAAGGTTCAATAAAGTAACTGAGAGATGACAATGGAATGACTGTCCCTCTTTAAACAAACTGAAATATTTCCCCCCCATGAGGTAATTGAAATATAAGTTTAGAAATAGTCTGGTACTGCGCTCTTCACACTTGAATGACAATGTGCCAGAATGACAAAGGGTGCCCAACCATACAAATGTGACAATTACACCCTTGTGTCAAGATGTCTGATGCACGTACACAAGTCATGGCATTTACATGATCAAGTGTCTCTTTACGTGGCAACTTTAACACTTGTGGATTTCAAGTCCCAGAATTCCCCAGCCAGCAATCTTGGAGTTGAAGTCTGAAAGTCTCAAAGTTGCCAAGCTTGGATACCCTTGGATTATAATATCATTCATGAGTTACCATCTGCCTCTCCCGCAGACCCTCATGGCCAAGAGCAATACTGTAACATCAAAATGGCAGGTACAACTGGGTGACTAAAGCCCCTGCCATTTTTATTTGTATGTGACCCGTGTGGGTGCACATTAAAAAGGAAAGGAGTTTTGGTCATCTGGACATGCCTATCATTTTGACCTTGTTGCCCCACTCACAGAGGCCCCTGCCTACTGCCAATATTGCTCAAACTACAACAGCCACACCAGAATGCCTTGGGAGTGGAAAGAGGCAAGGGAATCAGTATCTTGGCTTTTTTTTTTTGTTTAATGAGCAAGAGCCATGTACAATCCAAGTGATTGGATGGAAAGGAGCCCAGGTAAAATTGCCAGCAAACAGGAATTCCCTTTCCAGATAACACGTGGATATATTTTTATCTGATTAGATTTTAAATTTCATTAAAAAAGCCAAACAAAATAAAAAAGGAAAAGGAAAACAAAAGAAAGTTGAGGGCAGTCTGGAGTGGGGGTGGGTAACCAGTGGTATGATTCAACCAGTGTAACAACCAGTTTGGTGAGCGCACGCTTTTATAAATGCCTGCACAGCATTTATAAAAGACAATTTTTAGCTATAATACTTACCTTCTGCTACATCCCTGGTGAGTAAAACAGTTGATGCCCAGCAAACAGGAAAAGGGCAGGGGCAGGTGGGCAGGCCCAAATGATCACCAGAACTACCAGTTCGCCTGAACTGGTTTGAACTGGTAGAATCCCACCCCTGGGGTAACCACTTGAATTACATTAGTCAGAAGTGTTGTCATTAGCTGGGACCATCTGGTTTTTTTCTGACCAAGTGTTATCCAAGTGAACTTCAGATCAATGCAAGTAGTTCTCGACTTACAACCATTTGTTTACTGACTGCTCAAAGTTACAAAGTGACTTTGAACCCGTTTTTTTCACACTTACTGTTGCATTTTTAGTATAACTGAAGTTTTCACTCACATCTGCAGTTTAGGCGGGAAAATCTCTTGAATGTGATTGGCTGGCTTATCTGACAGCCCCTATAAAAGGGGAACTGTCAGACGGGTTCAGCCATTCTGTTCTCACTGTTAATTGAATAAGCAAGTTGGACTGTTATCTTCAGTTGTGTGTCTTCCTTCACCCACTACAGAACACTGGCAATGAAGGTGGGATCCTAGGAAAAATAGAAACAAAAGAGCTGATCAAAAGGTAGACTAGCAGAATCAGTCATCGGAAAAGATTCATCCCAAATTCAGCAAGATAACCACGCACCCTCTACCAGCACCTTTCAACCCAGCCATTGAACACTGGGACTTTGATCTGATCTGATTTGATTGTTTCCTAGAGGCCAATGAGCTACAAGCACTCTCAGACAACAGAAAGAGAGCGCTATTCTTGAGTTATTGCGGCTCCAAAATCTTCGATACAGCCAAGGCACTGCTCGCTCCAGTGGCAGTCCAAACAGTGTCATGAGACACAATCCAAAATGCACTCCAAATGCATTATGCACCAGCACCATCCGAGATTGTCCAACGGCTTGAATTCCACTGCCAGAGCCAAAATGAAGGCAAGTCAATAAATGATTACATTGCTGCACTGTGGATGACTGCCATGTACTGTGAATTTAGAGATCTCGAAGATCTACCACTGGACAGACTCGTCTGCGGAGTCAGAAATGTGAGTCTTCAATGGAGGTTACTAGCAAAGCCCAACCTCACCCTGAAGATAGCACTAGATGAAGCCAGAGCCACCAAGACTTCAATCAAAGCAATGGCAACAATTCAAAAAGACAAAAGCCCAAATAACGTACATCGTTGCAACACAGCCCGACAAGATCACAACAAACAGGAAGAGTCAACAGATGAAGAAGATGTCTGCTGACTCAAAAGTAACAGGACATTTATGAAAACTGAAGAAGGGCAGTCCGCATGCGCCGGTTGTGGCGGGAATGATTCAAGAGTGAATTGCAGATTCAAGGAAGTCATCTGTTAACGTTGCAAGCAAAAAGGCCATTTAGTGAGAGCATGCAGACCCAGCCAGCTGGCACCCCACACAAACAACCCATCCAATACACAGAGAGGGTACAAAGCCGAACAAGCGTGGAAACCATGGAAAAAAGAAAACCAACATTCCGAGTCAGCTGTGATATTCCAGTCAACCATTGGGAAAACCAGCTCATCGAGAACAAGAAAGATCAACATCACCGTCATCATTGAAGAAACACCATTTGATATGGAAGTGGACACTAGGTCCTCCCTATCAATAGTTTCGTGGGCCACAATGAAGAAGATAAAGCCCAGTATCTCCAAAAATAAATTGCAAAAGCAGAGAATTTATTTGAAAGACTATCAAGGGAATCATATTCCTGTTGTGGGAATGGGAACATTTCAAGTAACATTTAAACAGTTTCAAGGACCCCTGTGTCTGACGATCATCGAAGGCAAATTCCCCAGCCTCCTTGGATGAGACTGGTTTGAAGCATTGGGACTGGGGGTGACTGGTGTCCACACAATACTGGATGACAGCATTGAAGAACTGATCCAGGCATTTGAGAACGTTTTTGATGACAATTTGGGCAAGTATGTGGGGAACCTTATTTCATTTAACCTTAACCCCCAGGTTGCCCCAGTCCAACTCAAACCATGTAGAATACCATTCGTGCTTAAGCCAAAAATAGACAAACAGCTTGACAAATTAATCGCACAAGGGTTATTAGAACCAGTAGACCATGCAAAATGGGAAACCCCTATTGTCACCTCTATAAAGGCAGATGGATCAGTCCACATCTGTGTGGATTACAAATGTACCCTAAATAAGGCCCTTCAACAAAATGCTCATCCCGTCCCCAGAGTGCAGCACTTATTGCACTCACTGGGGAAAGGTAAAATTTTCGCCAAATTAGACCTGGTGCAGGCATACCAACAACTCTCAGTTGACAATGCCACTGCCGAGGTGCAAACCATTGTAACCTATAGGGGTGCCTTTAAATGTCACTAGCTTCAATTCGGCGGCAGTGTGGCTCCAGGCATCTTTTAAAGCCTCATGGAGCACCTCCTACTGGGAATTCAGGGAATCATCTCATATTTTAATGACGTTTTAATAACTGCAAAAAATAAAGACAAATTGCTAATCAGAATAAGGGGAGCACTAACTAGATTCCAAGAATCGGGATTAAAAGTTAAATGAGAAAAATGTAAATTTGGATTCCCCAGGGTTGAATTTTTAGGATACCTGATAGATGGCTCAGGGATCTACCTGACCACAGAAAAAATTTAGGCTATCCAGGAAGTACCTACTCCAAAAATTCAAACTGAGCTACAAGCATTTTTAGGTCTCCTCAATTGTTATAGTATCTTTCTTCCTTGAAAAGCCGCTATAGTAGAACCCTTACACAAACTCCTGGGAAAACAGATTAAATGAATTTGAGGAAAACAGGAAGCCGCCACTTTTGCGGCTGTCAAAAAACTGTTGTCCTCAGACAGCGTCCTAGTCCAACATTCAGAAACTTTGCCTGTCACCCTCACTTGCGATGCCTCCCCTTTCAGGGTTGGGGATGTCCTAAACCACTGCATGCCTAATGGCACTGAGGCCCCTATAGTGTTTTACTCAAGGACTCTCTCAGAGGCAGAAAGAAACTACAGCCAATTAGATAAGGAGGCATTGGCCGCAATAGCTGGCATTAAAAGGTTCCATGAATATTTGTACGGGAGACACTTTCAACTCATTACTGACCACAAACCACTGCTAGGACTACTCATGGGAGACCGACTCACTCCAACTATTCTATCCCCCTGACTCACAAGATGGACAATGTTTCTAGCTGCCTATAATTATAAACTGATCTACCGCCTGGGAAAATCCCTGGGGCATGCAGACGCACTCAGCCACTGTCCACTGCCGGAAACAGCACAAGACCCAGCTCCAGCAGCAACCGTACTCCTCATTGAGGAATTACCCAGCCCGATCTCCACGATAGAAATCGCTAGTTTTTCAGCAAAGGACAAAAGCCTTAGGGCAAATACTGAGTTGGGTTGGGAGGGGATGGCCTAACAGGCCAGTATCTGGGGAGTTGAAACCATTCTATAACCAACAACATGAATTATCAGCAATCAAGGAGTATTATGGGGGGAGCGTGTTCTTATTCCACCAAAATTACAGAAACAAATTTTAGAATTATTGCATATGGGTCACCCGGGAATAGTTAAGATGAAAACATTAGCTAGAAGTTATGTGTGGTGGCCTAATACAGATAAAGATATCACAGAATGGGTAGGAACCTGTAAGAACTGTCAAGAATCAAGGCCCACACCGCCAGCAGCGCAAGCACAGGAATGGGAATCCCCGAAATCCCAGTGGGCTAGGATTCATATAGATTTGGGGGGACCGTTCCACGGACAAACTTTTATGGTAGTTGTGGACACGTATTCAAAATAGCTAGAAATTATATTGATGGACTCTCTAACAACTGAGGCCACAATTAAAGTCCTCGAGAAACTATTTGCGACGCATGGCCAACTGGATGTCCTAGTCTCCGATAATGGGCCCCAATTTACCTCCACCCAGTTTGAAATGTTCCTAGCAGAATTGGGCATTCACCACGCGCTAACAGCACCATCACCCCTCAGAGAACGGCCAAGCAGACAGAATGGTGACAACCATGAAAGAGGCATTAGCAAGAATGGTGCCGGGAGACTGGCAAACACGTATAGACACTTTTCTATTGATACAACCTGTCACACCCAATGCAACCACACATAACCCCCCCCCCAAGTTATTGATGGGGGGGAAACTGAGAACTAGGCTAGATAGACTTCACCCCAACTACTCCAACAAGAAACCTCCTGACTCCACCAGCAGAGTCAGGGAATTCAAAATAGGGGATGGGGTGTATGCACAAAATTACATGGAAGGTCCCCTCTGGATCCCAGGACAAATAATAGCTATAATGAGCCCTAGATCTTACAAAGTGGAATTAGAGGGCGGCTGCACATGGCAGACACATATCAACCAATTAAGGGGGAGAATAGGGAAACCCTACACAAAAAGCTATCTTCTAATAAAGAATAATAAAGTCCTCAAATTCCCCATTACAGCAGACTCAAACCCAGAGAATTCACAGCCACACATACCTGGGGAAGCTGGAGACTGGCAACTGGGCAACTGTGAGTCAACTCCGTAAGAAATAAACATGCCCCTAGGGAAGTTCCAGCAGCTTCCAGAGGTGGAACAAGAAGCAGCAGCAGACCCAACAGGTCTGACCGCCACCTCACTCCTGAATGATTTGCGCAGGTCAGAGTGGATGCATAGAAGCCCTGCCTATTTGTGCGACTATGTTAAGTGATGTCATTGTTCATTGGTTACAGTTCAAAATAAGAAGGTAGGGGTGTTGTATTTTTAGTATAACTGAAGTTTTCACTCAGGTCTGCAGTTTAGGTGGGAAAATCTCTTGAATGTGATTGGTTATAAAAGGGGAACTGTCAGACGGGTTCAGCCATTCTGTTCTCTCTGTTAATTGAATAAACAAGTTGGACTGTTACCTTCGGCTGCGTGTCTTCCTTCACCCACTACAGAACACGTACGATCACTGCAGCTTCCCTGTGATACACGACCCCCATCATGTGACCACGGGGATGCTGCAATGATCACAATGGGAGGTAAAGAAAGTCAGCTAGAGGCTATCTCAAAATCTCTATTAAAGCTTATGGAACAATTTCTTTTGACTCAATTTCTACTTACCCAAACCAAATTCTAATTAACTGGGTTGCAATTGTTTCTGGATGTGGCACCAACTTTTAACTTTCCCACATTTGTCAAATTTTACAGGAATACTAATCAGAGCTGATCAACATATTAACTCTGGTCCCCAGAAGACAAAAGACTTCAGGGACGGCAAGTTACCTCATAATATATATAATGATGGTCTGAAATGAGACAGGAGCCATGATCTGCCAGAGTGACCAAAGGCATAGATGATAGGTTTATGAGTCAAATGATTATTACTTCAAGGCTAAGCAGCTTTACCCATATTATTTGAGAGTCTGCAGGAGAAACAGTGGCTGAGCCATCCATTGTGCTAAGCCATAATGTGATTTGCCTGGTTTAGGGTTTGCATGATGTGACAGCAAGCATTAAAGTAAGTCAAAGGGACTGAAGTCCCAAGGTCAGCTCCCTAATTTCATTCTCTTGGAGCAGATATAATCACTGAACTGACAGTCTGATTGATAATGCAGTATACAAGCTTTTGGGAGTAGTATCAGGTATTTATTCTGCGCTCATATCCCACTCTTCCTGACAACATGAATCATATGGAAGCTGTCATGTGCTGGCTGGTTCAAAAACTGTTCCATTGGCTTCATTGCTAATAATCAATTATGGGTTGTATTCCAAGTTAGTATGGAGCCATTCACATCAATTTGATTCAAATTAATCACGACTCAGTCACAAAATATGACAAAAGATGGGGTTCACCTATCACATTTATTGAAAATGCCACAATGGCTGAATTTCTATGACATGCAAGCCAAAAACCAATGTCTGAGTCAGGTCTGAGGGTAGCTTCAGTAGTTTTGCAATATTGGTCTATGACAATTCACCGCAGCTTGCCATGACCAACCTGCTACAGCCAACTCGCTGCAGGACAACTCACCATGGCCATCTCACCATAGGATAACTCGCTGTGGGATAAGAGTTACACTAATATCAAAGAAATGGCGGAATAGAATAATTAAAGGATGCAAAAGGAGGGACGGAATGAAATGTGAATGGAATTAAATGGAATTAAATAGAATTGTTAAATTGTCCTTCAATGAGTTGTGTTTCAGAGTTGGCTGTAGTGAGTTTTCCCACTGCAAGTTGGCTGTGGTGAGTTGGCCACAGTGAGTTGTCCCCTTCCCTTGCAATATTGAGCATATGTCCTCATTTCTGTGTATCCTGTTGCTAACCTGAATTTATTTATTTTATTTATGAAATATATATAAAGGTAGTCCCTGACTTACAACCATAATTGAATATAAAATTTATGTTGAGTGAAACATTTATTAAGTGAATTTTGCCCCATTTTATGACCTTTCTTGCCACAGTTGTTAAACAAATCACTGCAGTTGTTAAGTTAGCAACATAGTGGTTCAGCGAATCTAGTTTCCCCATTGAAAATATGCTTGTCAGAAGGTGCTTCCATGATCCCCAAGACACTGCAACTGTCCTAAATATGAATCAGTTGCCAAGCATCTGAATTTTGATCACGTGATCATGGGAATGCCGCAGTGGTCATAAGTTTAGTCATTTGTCACTTTTTTCAGTGCCATTAGAGCTTTGTACAGTCACTAAATGAACTGTTGTAAGTCAAGGACTACCTGTATTGCCCATCTTGGCTAGAGCTGATTCTAGGAGAACTAACAATCAATATATCATGATAAAACTTTAAAACATTAAAACAATAAATATTGACACCAAAATTGATTTCAAAATTAACGAAGGTGACAAGGAAGCGAGCAAGATGCACAAGGGGAGGAGATGGGGTTTTAGCTCAGTCAGTTAATCATCTCCAGTATGACATGCCCAAATCAGGGCCTCAGGTCAATTGCCAGGGGCAGATCTTCATGACCCTTCAAAGAATCAGGGCGGATTTCACCTCATGGGGCACACTGTTCCAGAGGGCAGAAGTAAGAGCAGAAAGGGTCTTCTTCTGGACCCCATCAGCTGGAATTCCTTGACTGACAAGATCTGCAGCAAGCCCCTTCCCCCAGTCTGGGTGGAATGGGTCAATCCCACTGAGATGAGACAGTTCCTCAGATACTTCTTAAAATTCAGCCAATGGGATGGCAAAACAAAATAGCAACCAACTAATGTCTTATCTTTAATCTTATCTCCTATACTCAATTTGTATTTTGTTGGAGGGGTATTAGCTAAGGGTCAATGATTAAAACAGAATAATTAATCAGTGGAACGAATTGTCTCCAAAGGTGTAGTAGGTGCTCCAGTACTAGAGGTTCTTAAGAAGAGATTGGTCAACCATTTATCTGAAATGGTATGGTTTCCTGCTGGAGCAGGGGTTGGACCGGGGTGGTATTCTACCGGTTCAGCACGGTTCTATAGAACCGGTAGCTCTGAAGAGCAGCTGACACCAAACCAGTTTGCTGCAATGATCTTCTGGTCTTCTGTTTGGCCCACATGCCCACCTGGGCTCTAGGCTGTCCTTTATTCTCTGCTTTTTCCTCCTCAGCTGCTTTGAGCAGCACAGCTGAGTGCCGCTCGTCAGCTTGCCTGAGCCAATAATTTGTAAGTAATGCGATGCACGCGCTCCCTGAACCAGTTGTTATGCTGGTAGGATCCCACCCCTGGATTGAACTAGAAGACCCCCTCTAAGGTCTCTTCCAACTCTGTTATTCCATTGCAGCAAATGCCTCTTCTCAGAATGGCCAGGAAATATGGAATGGAAAGATGTCAGGATGATACCTTAGCTACTGGAAGAAAGAAGAGAATCCTGCAAAGAGAACGAGGTGGGAATTCTCACCATTAGAAGCCATTCATCCAGCAATTCCAGATGAAGCATGGCAGAAGTTTCTTCATAGTATTAGGAAGGAGTAGAAACTTGGGCAGCTCATTTTCAATTTGCATGTCGGGTCTATGATATATGGCAGAACACTGGAGGGTAGGTAAGACTCAGATCGACAGGTCTAAATCCATGTCTCAAAGATCAAGGAGCAACTGGATAATCATGAAACTTCTATTAAGGATCTAGAGGCATCTGAGCAGGGGTGGGATTCAAAAATTTTTTTTAACAACTGGTTCTGTGAGTGTGGCTGGGTAGGTGTGGCTGGGTGGCATGGCTTCTTCTTTTTTTTACAGGACATTTCCACCATCACCACCCCATTTTTGGGCCTCCTGGGCCTCAGGTAAGCTTCCTGGGGTGGCGTTTTTGCTTCCAGAAGGCTTCCTTGGAGCCCAGGAAGGCAAAAACAGAGCGTAGGGCAGGCAGGCAGGGGTGGCGTTGCTGCGGCCCCAGTGCTCCATTTTTTGCCTTCATGGGCCTCAAGGAAGCCTCCTGGGTGAAGCAGTAAGACAGGAAGGGGGATTGGAACAGCTGATCATCGGGAGGGGGGAAAGAAATCCCTTAAGAAGTGACTGGGAGGGGGAAAATGCAATCAATGATGTCAGGCATGCATGATAAGGGCTGACTGGGCAGGGAGGGGAGGGGAGGGGAGGGGAGGGTAAAGAGGGGAGAGGCCAGCCAGGGGCACGATTTGCTGATTCTCTGACTGCACAGAATCATAACAACTGGTTCTATAGAACCGGTCCGAACTGGTAGAATCCCACCCCTGCATCTGAGGCATCTGTGAAGGCCACAAGACATATCAACAATGGTTCATTTGAGCCAGAAGTCTTGTCTTTTGAACAACAACCAAAGAAAGATAGAAATAAATTTCCTAATGTCCAGAGAACCTTGACCTAAGGTTTCAGACAGATTTTTTTAACCAATCACTGTGGAACAATCGCCAGAAACTCTGGGATATTAGAGGCGGAGGTGCTGAAAACAAAGATGCTTTTTCTCCCAAATAATAGATGAAATTTCCAATCTGATGAAACACTGATATGGCTTTATAGGAATAATGAAACATGGGAGAAAACTGGATTGTATTTTGTGGGTTCTTAGCTGTTTTTAATTGGTTATTTCTATTGACTGTTTTGCTGTTCAGGGAAATGTAAGTCCTCTCAGAGCTTGACATAAGTTTTCTTTTTAATATTACATGGAAATATTTCAGTCTACCAAGTGTTTGATTCAAAGCTTCAGCATAAACTTCTGAAAAGATTAAATCATAAGGGAATTAAAATTTAGCCATTCCAAATGCAAATTGTTGTTCTTCAATACTCATTCCAACATTCACTTCAGAATGATATATCCAGATGTGAAAAAGGACAAGCTTCTATCGGTTTTGATTTGTGTGCAAGAGGAATTTGCAGCCATCACAGCTTCCAGGACAAGCTACACCTGCTGAAATTCCTTTTTCTGAAAGACTAAATATAGCATTTATTTTATTGTAGTTTTACATGAGCTTATCCTGTGTCCAATCTATTAAATCTATTAAATCCAATCTATTTGATTCAGGAAAGCTCCATAAATACAATATTAATAATCTGTATTTAATAATCAAATTTAGAACAATTCCTTAATAAAAATAAAACATGGTGTGTTCACTTTTAATAGCTGTGTAGCTCAGGTCTGAAAGAAACTATTCCACAATCCAATGCCTATTTACTGAGGACCAGTTTTAGCAATAGCATTTATATTTGAGAACTGTAGTGCTGTAAAGGAAAGAACACTATCATGTCCACATTCCTCTTTCACAAAAGCAGTCATCTCTAGGGATGCCTCTGACCTAAATGAGAATGAACAATATGAGAGCATCCTGAAGTTGAAGGAGAGGAGAATTTAAGTTTATTTTACATTAAAACCTATGTCACCCTGCAGAAGTCAACAGACCAAGTATTTTTTTTTCCTGACATGAAGATAACAGGCTAGGTTTTGGGAAAGGTTCTGTTTTATGATGATATTAAAGGCATCAGGTTGTAAAAAAAAAAAAGTAACAATCCTCTCCTTAATGTGAATCACCTTGATATCATTGCAGACAGGTTTCTCCCATCTAATTATCAATTAGTTTACAGGGAATCTACTAAAGTCCACTAAACCTAGAAGAGCTTACTTCTAAGCATTGAGAACAAGGCTCTGCTTGTACTAGTTTCCTGGGTTTGTTTTGTTCATTTCCTTAAACTGGGGTTAAAGATATCTATAGATGACCTTGTTACCAACTTAACTGTAGATTTCAACAATGTTCAAGTCACTAAGATGGTGGATACATTGCTATAGAAACTAAAGCTACCAGCTTATATGTGCCAGTGTTTCAAAAAGTAATGTAAGTAGTATTTATTCATGTGTTGAAGTATTTTAAGAAAGTGGGTCAAAATAAATTTTTTTCATGCTACTTACAGAGTTTGAAAAAGAGACACCGCGATGGTGGGAATATTGTTCAGCTTCCTACATCACTGGCTGTGGCTAATGGATTAAACAACATTTAAAGGATTCCTATCCACTCCTACCTTTGCATAGCTTCTCCTTGGTTTACTAATTCCACAGTGTCTTTTAGCAATATTTTACAAATGAATGCCATTTCTTTTCATGGGAGGTTTAGTAGCCATTTTCTTACATGGAATACTGTCATTAAAAGATTTAACTTTTTGCCAGTTAATCAAGATTTGACACCTAGGACAAGCAGTTTTGGGGGCATTTAGAAGCTTGACTATAAAGGATTTGGGGTGTGGGGGTTTACAGGGTTTGATAAAAAATATTCCTGGAAGTAATCCAGTTGGAACTAAAGGCTTGCATTAAGGAATGTATTGAAACATCTGTGTATATCTGAAGGTTTATCAGTGTAGATTTTAAGAGAAGGAATGAGAAGGAAACACTGGAGAAAGAGAAAAAAAATGGAGGCCAAGATTCTAACTTTTCTATTTTTAACTGAGATATGTTTGTGCTGGTAAAGTAATATTCAAGTTTGTTTTCCTACACATTTGTCTTTCAAGTCCATTGTCTTTTAAGATATTTAAGGAATTATATGGCATCAGAAGTAGTTCTTCAGACATTATTGAATTCAGTCAGCCTTGTCTCCTTCATATAGTATTCCATCTACATTAGTGATTTTGAAAGTGTCAATAAAGTGTTTCCTCAAGCCCTGTAGTGTTCCTCTCATATCAGCCTTCTTGACTTGTTTCTGCTTAAATATTCTGTGTGATTATATTTAGAAAATGCTTTGGTATGTGCCTGTAAGGAAGGAATCCCAGTTTTGTACATTATTTTGAAATTTAATATTTTTAATTGAAATGAAACAGTGTTTTGATTCAATCTTTCAAGCAAGCACTGCTTTCCAGCATTAGTGTGGATCCGCAAATAAACACACACTTCATTTTTAATTCATACATAGGTATCCTTGTTTATTTATATCCTGTCTTTCATTTAGGAGTTTAAGGTAGTATGTTTTGCACTCCCTTCTAGATTTTGTCACAATCGCAGTCCCATAAAGTACTGAATTTAATGGCTGAGAGAAGGAGAGAATCTGAACCTTTCTGCATTTAGTCCAATACCTTAGCCAATGCGTCACACTGGCTCATGAAGTATATGTAGAAATTAAATTTTACTATGTTCTCTTAAGACATGCCTTCCCAGTCTTCCCATGCTTTAGTAGAGAAAGAATGACTGTCCAAAAATCCTTATGTTCAAAACAATGTTATATTAGAACTCTCTTGATGGGACTGATTGATGACACAGTCTTCACCTGATGAGTAATTATGGTTTCTTAGTAAAAGACCGAAAAACGTGAGGTCTTGTACTTGTTGGTCCTAACAATCGTAAGTGGATTAATAATTTGACCAAGAAATGAATATGTAGACTCCAATGACTATCCTCAAAAGTGTTTTTTCAAAAGGCAACTGGACTGGTTTTTTCCCTCCTGACAAAGAAGTTTCGCTTCTCATCCACGAAACTTCATCAGTTCTGGCAGCATGGTAGGATTAGTTCTCATACAGCTCCCACCATTCTGGCAGAACCAATGAAGCTTCTTGGATGAGAAGCAAACCATTGCCTTCTTCCTGAAGGAAAAAAAAACAACCTAGTTGCCTTTTGAAACAACTATAACCTGATGACTGAGAATCTCCAGGGACACTCCAATGGGTACTTATGGACAGGGAAGGAAGACTACCACATTTAAAGCAACTTTACCTAAAATATCTTTGTCTGCCTCTGTGCCCTTTTTCTTGCATATATACTTTTTTTTGTTCCTTTTCCATCATAAGTATCATTTTTCAAACATTGCTATTTTATAATCATGACTATTATTTCCTGTGCAAGAAAGAATATTTTGTAATTTTTATCCTATTACAACATTCAATGCCTAAAGTGGATCATACCATCCAGAATAATGTATGTTACAATTTGCCATTGAAAATGGGAATTACAGACTTGTATCTCCCTGTCTTTCATCCTGATTTTCGTGTTCTACTTGTTGAAGAACTTGCTAATCTCACATGAAGAAATCTCACTCTTAGTTTAAAAAAATCCATATTGAGGCATTATGAAAAGTGGGCCAATACAAGATTTACAAAATAATGTACAAGCTTTTGTATCTCTAAGAATTCTATACCAAGAAAGAAAGATGAAGAAGAAAACAGGGGAGAGATGCATCTGCATACTTAAATTTTTACTTTATTTTTCTGTGTCTTTAAAAGAAATTATCTCATAATAAATGATAAAATGATAAATGATGAAATTGTGAGGTATGAGCAACTTGAGCTTAGAGAATTGTTCTACAAGAGAAAGTAGCTTTGGGGGTGGGAGTGGACTTCTTTTTCTTGTGTAGTTGGGATATTTTGCTTTTCACATTTAAATGTAGAAGAATTTTGACATCTTACATAGAAGTGGGAATAATTTGCCCTCCAAATGATGATGAACTGTAACTCCTACTATCCATTACTTTTACCTTTCCTGTTGAAACAGTTAGGGGTGGAATTCCAATGTCTCCCATCCTTGCTCTCTAGCAGGAGTCACAAACTGGCTGAGGAATTTTGGGAGCTGAAGTCCACAAGTCTTTAAGTTGCCAAGTCTAGAGAGCCCTGTTCTATAGGCATAGGAGTTTTCTTCCAAAAGATGCAACAAGGTAGGCAAGTAGAAGTGATTGGTGTCTATTTTTAAATGTTGGTTTGAGGTTTGCTTGTTGCAAATCTTAAGCTCTATTTATGGATGTCACCAAAAAGCAACACATCAGAAAATGGTACGTGCTAATAGAGCAAATAGCTTAAGAATGGACAGCTATCAATTCTTTTATGAAAATGTTGAAGGCCTGCTTAAGGTCCTGCATTGATACGGTGAAGTCAGTATCAACAGGAAGAGGTCCAAAATTGAGCAACCATTACTAAGAAGGTAATCAAGTATTTTTTAAATATTCTACATTGAATAATAAGAACGTTGATTTTTCAAGTCAGTTCAAATTTTACTTCAGGTCAATGACTCAGATGTTCTTTTAAAAAGAGTTTGAAATACAAAGTACAAAGTGGCATAATAAAAGGCATGATACAAAAGCTGTAGCTGCGCATTGCCTACTTCGTTGTCAATAATGCACAAATTCTACAGGCCACAAATGTAACCTTTGCAATCTTGAAGTGTTATCTTGGGCTCTTTATCTTCCAAAAGAGGATATATAACCCTTCTATCCAATGGAAATGAGCTAAGAGGTGACGAGTAACTCACTGCAGGTGTCTGGATGATATTAAAGCAGAGTATGACTCCGTGATTCAACTCACCCATCTTTGCAGGGATCAAGACTTTTGTCATAGGTGAATTTCTGGTATGTATTCTGCAAACTGCTTAATGGTAATATCTTTAATTTCAATAGTGTAAAGGCCTTCCAAAGTTTGTTACCCTGATATGGTTTGCATTGAATTTGTTTCCTCAGAAATGATGTGGATATTTCTTGTGGTAGCAAACAAGAATCCTAGTCCTCAATAAACATCTTGTCGCACAGTGACCAAGAGAGGGTAGCTTGCAGCTTTTTTAAAAAAAAAACCTATTTTTTAAACTCTGCTAGTTGTGCCTGCTTGTTGTGTTGACAAGCAAACCATGAAGCGCTGTTTTAGAAAAAAAATTCTCCACCTGCTAGAATTCTGCACGGCTCTTTGTAAAAGTTACAGAATCAAAAAAAAACAAAAAAAAGAATTCAGTTTGCTTACTCTTCCTCAAAGAATTCTGTTTGAATAAGTGAACTCCCATCAAGAGCACGGGGAAACTTCTTTCAAATTGAGTAGCTGATTCCTCCTCCATGCTGGTTTCAGAGTACAATACAATGCCGAGTATAAGAAAATGTATTTAAGGGCTGCAAAAATTGCATTATGAGAGTTAGATATTTAACCCATTGTTTTGCTCCAGATTACTTTCTGGGTATGTGATTTGCAGCTTTTGAGAGGGTCTTTTCCAGCTTTTTATTATTTATTTTTTTCATTTTCTGAACTACTGTACTTCAGTAAAGAAACTACTTAAAGCTTAGTATATAATTTAGTGGAACTGGCAAAGTCTTTGCTGTTTTCCCTTCTGTGCTGGAAATGATTTCTTTTTCTTCCATTCAATCTTGTCTGATTCTCGGAGAATTGCTTGGAGAAGTCCCTGCAGTTTTCATGGCAAGGTTTTTAGAAGTGGTTTTTCACTACCTCCTTTCTAAATCTGAGTGAAAATGACAGGCCTGAGGTCACTTTGCTTTGTGCCTAACATGGAACTAGAAGTCACGATCTCCCGGTTTTTAGCCTGATGCCTTATTCACTACACCAGTGGTTTTCAACCTTTTCTTCACCACAGGCATCCTTTAAATATCTTTTGTGGCCATGAACTATGGCCATGGACCCCGAAGACTTAACTCAAGATTTAAATCATAATATTTCCTCAAGCCTTCACGGACCCCCTGTGACACCATCACACACACACACACACGGGTCTGTCAGATCCTCCACACTACACCAAACTGGATCTCTTTATTATAATATAGATGAGGTAAAAGAGGACTGCTTCAGAAATATTCTCCCTCCCCTATAACTTAAGAATCATACCTGTAAAATACCACCATCCCAGGTAATGCAAACACTGATTGTGAAATGTACAGTCAGCAGCTCTGCCTTGGTCTACGCACTTCAGTATGTTTCTCATTACACAGATGAAATAGATACATGCAGTTGCATAGCCCTGCCTTCCTTAACTGCGCTTTTTGAGGTTAAAAGATTGGGCAAAAATATACTTGTGGGTGATGGGAGTGCAATGCAAAAGCTTATGCAATAACCAAAAGTAAAATCAAAACCAGTATTCTTGGAATAGTGTTACAAAGACACGGCTATTATAGTGCCAAACTACAATCTTTCTATCCTTAGACATTTCTGATATAGTCATTTCTTTACAAAATATATTCAGATTCATTTCTTTTTTTAAAGGAATGACTATGTCAGAGTTGTCTAAGGATAGAAAGGATAGAGTAGAAAAGCTCTTCCTGAACTCCTTGCTCAAAATGCTGAATTGTTGCTGTCCATTTTTTTTAACATTTAGAAGTCTTTGCCCAGTTAGGTAGCAAAAACTCTATGATTTAAAAACAAAAACACCCTAATCATCTTGTAAACACTTGAATAAAAGACTACTAGTTAGTCTCATGATTGTAAGATAGACTGGAAAGGTTAAAAAGAAAATAACCATGAAAATGGCAATGGGCATTCAGTATTTTTTCCAAGAAAAGTAATAGCCATGACATGAAATTTCTAGAAGTTGCGCCTGACTTTAAGGAAGTACCGCTTAGAAAGTTACAATATCAGATAATATTGACAAATACTGTATCAATACTGAACATCAGCTAAGTTAGAAGCTGAAAAAAGCTAGCTTTGGATTTTTATGTGCTTAAGGAATCTTATTATTTTAAAACTGGAATGCAATGTTGGTAAGTTGGTTCCTAAAAACTGCAAAATAACAAATGTTGACTTCTCAGAATGTATTGCATGCCATCAATGGCCAGACAGGCACTGATGGACAGCCACATTGCATTTATTTTTTCCCCAAACTAAGTCTACAGGCACATGTAATTGGAAACTGTCTACCATTAGAGAACTGAATGGCAAGTTACTGTGAGATCCATCAGTATGAATATTGCCAAAATATTGGCTCTTTTGAAGCTTAGTTAAATAATGGCTCCATAAGTAGCTATATATTTAATAATGGTGTTAATACAATTACAGGTAGTCTTCAACTTATGACAGTTTGCTTAGTGACTATTCAAAGTTACAATGGGACTGAAAAGTGACTTATGACCATTTTTTACATTTATGACCATTGCAGCATCCCCATGGTCATGTGATCTACATTTAGATGCTTGAGAAGTGACTCACATTTATGATGGTTGCAGTGATCCCCTTTTGCAACCTTCTGACAAGCAAAGTCAATGGGGAAGCCAGATCCACTTAACAACCGTGCTACTAATGTAACAACTGCAATGATTCACGTAACAAAGGTGCCAAGAAAAGTCATAAAGTGGGGCAAAACTCACTCAACAAATTTTTCACTAAGCAACAGAAATTTTGGGCTCAGTTGTGGTTGTAAGAACTACCTGTATATCCCACATCTTTATACAACTCAAGACAATGTACATCCTGCTCCAGCACCCTAATTTTCACTGCATCAGCAACCATGTGAAATGGGTTGGACTGACAGAGACCGACTGGTCCAAAGTCGCCCTACCTTTCATTCCTAAGGGATGTCTAGAACTCATAATCTCCCAGTTTCTAGCCCAGGCATTAATTTCAGTAATGTAAGGTATGACTTAAACTTTTCAGGTATTTTTTTCTCTGATAAATGTTACTGGTTGCCATCAAGTAGAGTATAAATTGAATAAATAAATAAACTCCTCTGCCAGCCCCAGGCAATAGAGACAGGATAGAGATTAGCAGTGGGTGCCGCAAATTTCATGCTGGTATAGTTTTCTGTTGACTCAAGGGTGGTTGGAGACCACTTCAACTCAGCCATGGAGGAAATGTCAGAGATTGCCCCCATCTGTTGCCATAATTCTTTTTCTCAGAACTTGGAGTGTTGTGGGAAGTCAAGGGCTCGGAGTAGAGAAGATCCTTGCCTGCAAATGCAAGTAACAGCAGTGTTGAAGATCAGCTTGCACAAGAGTAAAGAACACACACTCTCTCTCCCCCTCTCCCTCCCTCCCTTTATCTATCTATCTAAACACACACACAAAACATACACACACACACACATAAACACACACACGCACATATATATATGTTAAGTTTTCATGGGTACTTACATGTATGTTATTCAGCTTTGTTCAGGTATTTTCCCACGTCATTGTAGTTGTGCTTTTAAAGTTGTAGCAATGTTTTGACAGAATCTCACCTGCCATCATCAGGCTTCTGCATTGTGTTCGTCTGTGAGTCAGACTTTTACAGTTGTTTCAGTTTTAAATTTGGGGCTAGCCGACTGCTGTGCCAGAATGGTTTTTTCTTCATCCTGATTGGTTGGGAGTCTTGGTCTATATTTATTGGTCTTGGAGTTTGCTGTGTTCTGCTTGATTGGTGTTTCTAATATCTTCTGTATGTTTTGTGGCTTTTTTGTGTGTCTTGATTGGCTGGCAACATTGTGTTCCTGTATTGGAGGCTTTAGTGCAGCTTGGCTCCGAGTAAATGGCCGGCTATCATTTGTTAGGAAGCTAGGTTTCATCTGGGTGCCTGGTTGGGGTGTGTTTGAGCTGGAGGTATCAGGGGGATCTGATACAATACAGAAGCCTGATGATGGCAGGTGAGATTCTGCCAAAATGTTGCTACAACTTTAAAGCCAAGTATAACATCTCTTGTATGGTTCAGCCTAAGACTGCTCATAACCTCTCCTTGCTATCTTTAGCTGTCACTGAAAGGTCCCATTGCATATTGTACTTTGAAACAAGACTGAACTTTAAAAAGAAGACATGTTAGGATCCAGAAAATACAACTAGGGAACTCATGGACATTTCAATATCTTCTTTTGCTAAGGAGGACACTAAATATTGCTTGAACTTATACTATTGTTTTTCTCTTCGCTTGCTAACACATCCTTACAGTCTCTTCATTCAGTCTCTTTCTTCCTTCCATTTTCCTTCTTTTGCTTTCCCTTTCTTGCTCCCAGTTCATCTAAGGCTGTGTACGGGGAACATTTCTGAAAAAAACAACAACAGAGAAACTGGGAAGATGCTGAAACTAAAAATATATCTGTTTTCCTAATCCAGATGTGGAAGATCAGGGCTATTGTGTGTGGAGGAAGAGTTGCAAGAATTTGTGATTCATCAAAATATTTGTCCTGCCATTTTTGATACACAGCATCTAAGCCAAAAATAAATCTGTCCAATTGCCAAATATGGAAACTATGAACATAGAAGTTCATAGCAGATGTTAAGCATTTCAAAGAGCCTTTTTGAAATTGCTCTTGATCATGTGATAGAACACTGATGTATATTTTAATCCAACATCTTAAATTGGGCCAAAGCCTCTTTGGGAATCTGTAGAGTTTCATCAAATAGTTAAGTCCTGATGGAAAGTGAGCTACTGACTTTTATGGCCAACTTGTTTTGGGTTACGCCAAAACCTATGGTGAAGATAACAAAAATAATTATCTGATAACTCATGTTAATGATGCTTATCTAAAGTGCACAGGATGAAGAGCTCATGCTTCTTTCGTGTTTTACAAATTTCAGGTAGTTGCTACTCTCATCCTGAGAAGGAAAATTTCTAAATTTCACAGGGGGTTTGAAGCAGGAATTTTAGCCTATGTACTTGCTTTTGCATTTCCACTACCCAGTCCTGTATATTTGGGGAGTATTAATCTGGTCATGGCTATCCTGAATTTCAACTCGGGCAAAGGGGAAAGAAAAAAATTCTATTCTGAATAATTCAATTCTAATCAAGCAAATATCTTACCTAACCAGATGCCATGGAGGTTTACTGCACACCCAGCTTTTCTACAACATGGCTTTTAAAAAAATGACTATATTTTAATACTTCCTACCATAGGTCACAATGCTTAATGAAGTCAGTGGCTTATAGCTAAGATGTCAAACAGGATTTCTTTGAGGGCTGGATCAGCATTGTAGTTCTCCTCATGGCCGGTAGGACGGAGGGGCAGGACAGATACCTCCTGCAGCATCCTGCTGGCCAAAATGGCATGGGGGGTCTGTGCCCCCCCCACTTCATTTTCACCCTTCATGGCCTCCTGCAACACTTACCTGGCTATTTTAGGCCTGGTTTCAGGCTCGGTTTTGGGCTCTCTTTTTGGCCTGTTTTTGGGCCATTTTTGGCTTGTTTTCGGCTGGCAAAGTGCTGGAGGCATACTTGCCAACATTTTGGAATCCTGAAGAGGTAGATTTTGCGAGGGAGCGAAGCGACCAAGCCCGAGCGCGCTTGCGCGCGAGGGGGGGAGGGTGTGGGAGGGGGGTGAAGACGGAATACGGCATTTTTGAGGAACGAGTTCCTTGAAATTATCATTTAGTATTCTAATTACNGGGCCAGATCAGCAGGCACAAAATGGAGCTATTGGATAAATAGGCCGTATAAAGCATTCAGTTATCTACAGCTGTCGTAGTGAGAGTGAACCCAAGTTCATCAAGATTTTGATTTTTTTAAACCTTGCCAGTCTGAAATGCTGATATTCTGCTTTAGCATTTCTTATGAATGTTTTAGCCATAATCTGGTTTTGCTGGAAGACTATCTTTCATTCTATGCGCACTCCTATCTTGTACTCTTATCATAAGTCTTCGAAGCGTTTGAATATTATAGGTCAGTGATGGCTAATCTTTTCCACGTTGCGTGCCAAAAGTGTGTGCGAGTGCATATGCTTGCACACTTTTGTGCCTTCTCCCATGATGCAATGCGTGTGCGACTCCCCTATACACGCGTACCGCATGCATGCACAGCATGCTTCTGCGCATGTGCGCGCAGCCCCCCTACACCTCATGCCTTTGCATGCATCCACAACCCCCCACACCACATGCCTCTGCGTCTCCCACGCATGTATCCCCGCCAGGCATGCACAGCAGCTACCTGACAATCCGCTGGCTGGCAGGGGGCGCATGCGCTCTTCCGGGCGACTTCTCGTATGCCAGCAGAAGTGGCTCTATGTGCCACTTCCAGCATGTGTGCCATAGGTTCGCCATCATGGTTATAGATGAATATTACAGGCTTCTTTCTGGACTCTCAATGCCATGGATGAACTCATCCCTTGCATTAGATTTGGTATCTATCTCATCCATGCTTGGAACAGATTAATCTATATTGTCTGCCTGCCCATCCACCCACCCACCCACCCATGTCTGCCTGTCTATCTATCTATCTATCTATCTATCTATCTATCTATCTATCTATCTATCTATCTATCTACTTACTATAACACCCATTTATCTTCATCTATATCATCTATAGCTTTATATGTCTACATACATTCACATAGATGTCATGCCTTCCTGTTCACGCATAGTCATCTGTATCTTACTCTGTCTCTACTATAACTGCAAGCATAAATGTTTTCTATGAATTTCATCGCTGGAAATGAATATGGAGCCTACAGGCTCCATTGTGACTTTGATCTGACCCTGATTTTTTTCCCCCAGATCATTGTATTTCCATGTTAGATGCAGTTGTAACAGTTCAGTCTATAATGCACTTTTATTGAACACAGAAGTTGAGGAAGGACAAAAATATTGGCAGTCATACTAAGGAACAGCTTGTTCGTTTATGACATGGCTGAATTTATGACTGCTAGTGTAAATCTCTGTTGCGACCTGCATCGGATTAGATGAGGATTATCTGTGCTTCTGTAAGTATTGGATATTTGCCCAGTGGCAGACATGGCTAAATAGGAGAATAATGATGAATAATAGGTAACAGCTGCAAAAAACCCGAATATAATTATTAGGTACTTGTTGAATATTATTAAATGGTCACCTCAAAGGTTTGCTGATAAGTCATTATTTTGTTGAAGTAATTGCAGCAATGAAATTTGTGTCTTATTTATTCTTATCATTTTTAAAAAGCCTAGCTGAGAAAGAGCCACATTGAAGACTATTCTCCGTAGAGCTGTGTAGAGCATCCAGAGAGTGGGAGGTGCTCCAGTCTTCACTCTTACAGGCTGAGCTATAATTGAGGAACGCTCCACCTCCTCCACGTGACTCCTTCCTTGTGTTCCCCAGTTTTCTCACTCAGCCTCACAGAGACAAGCAGCTCTAACAGTTTGCTCCTTGGCTGAATTAGGATTCCTATTGGTTTATCATCAGGTTTGATCTTTCCTTATTTCCTTCCTGTTTCCTTCAGTCCCTGTGCATTTGGCTTGTCTTGGATAGGAAGGGGATGTTTATTTCGCCCCTCAGGGGGGAGATTGGGGGGTTTAGTGCCTTTTTGCCTCCCTACCCCCCCACTCTGGTGCCTGCCGCTTTTTAAGCCATTCTGTTTATAGCAGCAGCTTATGCTGGCGCATTGGTTAGCGCTTTCATTGTGCCTTCCCCCCACGAACGCTAGAGAGAGGGCGAGATCTCCTCTCTCCGGCCCCTCGTTCTGCCTTTGTTTTTCGGCAGTTTTTTTGTTGTGGTCGAGGGGCTTTCCTTCCATCTGAGTCTCGCGCTGGTTCCGGCGGTCATTTTGGATGCGCCTCGTGGCCGGCCGCCATTTTGTTTTTCACTTTCGATTTTGCTGCGACGATTCTGGGAGGCTTAGAACAGGACCGGCAGGCCTGTTTGAAGTTATTTTAGTGTTAAAGGGGCCCTGTGGCTCTGTGCCCTGTTGCTCTGTTTTAAGACTAGTTGGTTGGTTACCGCAGCTGCTCAGAGGCGAAGGAGAGACACCTACTTCCCATTTGTGTTGGGAGGCTGTCTCAGGAGGCCATTGTATACACACACACACACACACACACACACATATATATATTTCCTATTTTTTTTCTCCTTTCATGGTTGTTTCTTTCTGGCCTCAGTGTTAATTCGGTTTATTGGTTTTTGTAGATTCCTTTTTTCTCTTGATTACTCTGTAATTTACTTAGGCCCATTTTTGGCCCTTTTTCTGTTAAAAAAAATTAAAAATTAAAAATAAAATAAAATAGATCAATACATCCAAAAAATTTTTTACCAAAAGGGGACGGGCCCAACGTTAAGGTATCCGGCCCACAGTTAGGCCGAACTCCTAGGCGTGCCAACCACCTTTCGTATACGATATTGCCTTGTTCAGGCTTTATTATGGCAGAAGATAATCCCAGAGGTCCTTCATTGAAGGCTAAGTCAAAGATGCACCATCTGCGCAAACGGACCGAGGAATCTTCCAAAGCCTCTCAAAGGGATGCCCTAAGGTGACACAAGGCTTTGGAGAAAGAGTTTGACAAACGCTCTAGGGACTCTCAGTCGGTACCACCAGTCCCCCCCCTCTACTTCTACTCATCCTCTTCCTTTGCCAGAACAACCTTCTATTTCTAGGCGCAGTTCACCCGCCCAGAGCCTCCCAGCCATCCAGCCGGAAGCGACATTCACACCAACCGCTGCAGGTTTACGTCCAGAGGGCCTGTCTTCAGACATCATCCCAGACAGTGTCAGAGAATGGATACAGCTGGCCATCCGTCAAAGGATTGCCGAAGGTATCCAACACCTTGCCAGACCAGGTTTGCAAACAAGGACATCTGAAATTGATTCCGTCTCCGGAAGATCCCTCCCCAGGCCGGAACCTCACCATGGGCAGGTACCGTCTCCAAGGGAGCCTCCCTACCCAGAAGGGGAGGAAGAGGAGGAGGAAGAGGAGGTGGGCTTTGAATCCTTCAGGGATGAGGAAGGGCTGGAGAGAGAGTCTCTTCATTACTCTGAAGCGCCCTTCGAGGTGGACCCAATGGAAGGAGAGATGTCCGAGAACAAGGGCATATCTCCTGACCAACCCACCTCTGTAGGTCTGTTTAAGCTTCATATGTTCAAGTCTTTGATATTTAAATCAAAGAATATATTGGGCCTGACCTCTCAGCCACACTCTGATCCCCCTCCAGTAACCTCCGGGGACCCGGAGGATTCTATTTTCAGGCAGCCAGTCATTGAGACCGAGGTCATTCCCACATCACCGATTTTCTCCGACTTAGTTGCGAGACAGTTGGCCTCATCTGGGCCCCCTCCCGCTCCTTCCAGCCAAGACAAGAGGTTTTTTAACCTCGACATGGGATTCGCTGCCATGCTAGACACGCCCAAGGTGGATGACCCCATAGTATGCCTCGCATCATCCTCTAATCCCACTGATGCTCTGGAAGCGCTGAAGCCAGAGGACAAGCGGGCCGAGCTGGCCTTACGATGGGCGCACCAAGCTGATGCCTAGGCCATTCGATCAGCCACAGCGGCATCTTTTTTCACCCGATCATCCATCTGATGGCTTTGGCAGTTGAAGCAACATGTCCCCCCATCTAATACTAGGGCCCATCAGGACATTGCCAAGTTAACGGCTGCAGCGGAATTTGCGGCTGACGCCACTTTTCATTCTGTAAAATTTTCCTCTCGAGCCATTTCTTTGCATGTGACAGCCTGACGCCTGCTTTGGCTGAAACATTGGCAGGCCGACATAAAAAATAAAGCTATGCTGGCCTCTGCCCCTATATCGGGAGGAAAATTGTTTGGTCCACTCCTGGAACCATTGTTGATGGAGAGTCGGAACAAAAGGAAATTCCTCCCATCTCTTTTTCGTAGACAAGAGTCCAGGTCCCCTCAGCCTTTTCGTAGGGGATCCTTTCAGACCTCCTTTCAGACACACTTTACCCCCAGATTCCAGAGGTCCCCGCCATTTCGGGCTGTCTATCAGGACAGGGGCGACTCGGGGGACAGAAACAGAAGGGGGGCTGGCTACAGGAGGCTTTCCAGGAAGCAGGGAGCAAGCCCTCTCGGCGCTCCAGATAGGCCTTCAGTCGCTTACCCCGTCAGTGGTCACCTAAAATACTTTGCTGACCAATGGGCATCATCCACATCCAATTCATGGGTCAAGGACACTGTCAAATTTGGCCTTTCCCTTCAGTTTTGTTCTTCTCCTCCAGATCATTTCATGGTTTCTCCTCTATCCAGAGACCGCACTAAACGGACTCTCGTAGAAGCCGCTATTAAACACCTTTCTGACATCAGGGCTATACAGCCTGTGCCATCCTCTCAGTGAGGACAAGGGTTCTACTCCCATCTCTTTCTAGTCCCTAAACATTCTGGAGGTTGGAGACCCATCCTAGATTTAAAGAGACTCAACCGATTCCTTGTTCACCAGAAATTCAAAATGCATACACTTCAGTCCATCTTGCAGGGTACCAGGAAAGGAGACTGGCTCACTTCCATTGACCTTTCAGAGGCATACCTTCACATTCCCATTCATCCTTCATTTTTTAAATACCCGAGGTTCTGTTACAACGGTCAGCATTTTCAGTATGTGGCCCTTCCATTTGGGCTAGCCTCGGCTCCGAGGACCTTTACTAAGGTGATGGCTGCTCTGGCGGCACACCTCAGACATTTCCCCATCCGTATACATTGGTATCTGGATGATATCCTCATCCTCTCTCCCACCCAGAGCCAATCCGAGGAGGACACAAAGACTACCCTCCTGGTCCTCCAGGCCCATGGTCTGCTCGTGAACTGGGATAAGAGTCAGCTTACCCCTTCCACCCGAATAGCTCATTTAGGGGGAGTAATTGACTCGGTTGAGGAGAAGGTTTTTCTTTCCTCCGAATAGTTTGACAGCATCCAGAAATCCATCAAGGTCATTAGTCGGGCTAGGGAAGCCTCACTACTGGATTTATCCAAGTTACTTGGTAAATTGATATCATGCATATTGTTCCCTGGGCCCATCTACATTCCAGATCGCTGCAGTGGTTCCTGCTACCTTATCAACACTCCGGAAGGAGCAATTCAAGAACCGTCGTGAGGGTTCCTCCAAAGGTCCTCACTTCCCTCCTCTGGTGGACCAGACCCACTACCAACAAGGGACATCCTTTCAAGGAGCCCCAAAGGGTGGGGCTCATGACAGACGCCTCATGACAGACTCCAGACTATCCGGATGGGGGGCCCACACTCAGTCACTTTCAGCACAAGGAACTTGGTCAGCATCAACTGACTGGAACTTCACGCAGTATACCTGGCCTTACGCTCCTTCCTCCCTCAGGTGCGAGGGCGCCATGTTCTGGTCCTGACGGACAACACTACGACCAAGGCCCACATCAACCATCAAGGGGGCACTCATTCCATCCGCCTCATGAAGGAGGCCGAGCGGTTATGTTGTTGGGCAGAGGCCAACCTCTTATCTATCAGGGCAGAACACATCTCGGGGGTCTCAAATGTCCAGGCAGATTGGTTGAGCAGGGCCACCTTAGACCAGTCGGAATGGCGCCTGCACCCCTCCCTGTTCAAGGAGGCCTTAGCGATATTTGGCCTGCCGCTGGTGGACCTCTTTGCGTCACCGCACAAACCCCAAATACCGAGATTCTTCTCTCGATACCCCACCAACGGGGCAGAGAATTACGATGCTCTATGTTGTCACTGGCCCCCAGGGCTCCTTTATGCCTTTCCCCCCCCTTCCGTTGATCCCCAAGGTGATCCAAAAATTTCTCCTCGAGAGGGCGGAAGTTCTCCTGGTGGCTCCATATTGGCCCAGGAGACCGTGGTTTGCAGATCTGCACAACCTGTCAGTGGCCCCTCCTTGGAGGATTCCACCAAACAAGGCCTTGCTGTCCCAGGGATCTCTGCAGCATCTGGATCCGCAGTGGTTTCAGTTAGCCGTTTAGAGGTTGAGCGGGAGCATCTAAGAAGCGAGGGTCTGTCTATGCAAGTCATCAATACCATTCTGGCAGTGAGATGTCCTTCAACCACTCGCATATATAACGCAACCTGGAACCTTTTTTGCAAATGGTGCCACAAGTCGCTCATCAATCTGCTCTCTCCATCAATTGCACAAAATCTGGCCTTCCTTCGAGATGGGTTGGACAGGGGTCTCTCCCCCAACACCTTGAGAAGGCAAGTTGCGGCCTTGGCAAACGTTGTCTCTGGTAACTCATCTGACTCACTTTCTCACCACCCTTGCATTCGCTCATTCCTTCGAGAGGCCACCAATTTGCACCCGCCAGTAGTTCACAGGTACGGTACCCGACTTGGGACCTTAATAAGGTTCTCGTGGCGTTGACTAGACCTCCCTTTGAGCCGCTCAGGGAGGTGTCACTTCAGTTTCTCATGTTTAAAGTGGTATTTCTGGTTGCAATCACGTCTGCTCAATGGATATCTGAAATAGCAGCTCTGTCCGTTAGAAAGGATTTATGTGTTTTCCACACTGATCGAGTGGTTCTGTGACCAGACCCTTTCACAGATCACAGGAACTGGTTCTTCCTAATTTTTGTCCCGGACCTTCTTGGGAAAGGGAAAGGCAGTGGCATTCTCTCGATGTCCGGTGGGCACTGCATCCATCGCGTGTATTTACATCCATCTCACTCATTCCATCAGGAAGTCAGAGTCATTGTTCCTGTCATTTCAACCAAAAATGATGGGTTGCAAAGTATCCCCGTCTACTATTGGCCGTTGGATCAGAGCTATCATATCCAAGGTCTATTTATCTCAGGCTCTCCCTGTTTCTAAAGGGTTGACCGCTCACTCTACAAGGAGCGCAGCTACCTCAGCAGCCTGGGCTACTCAGGCATCGATTCTTGACATCTGTCGAGCGGCCACTTGGGCATCTCCATCTCCCTTTATACACCACTATAAGATTGATGTTTGTGCTTCAGCAGAAGCGTCCTTTGGCAGGCGAGTCCTTCAACAAGTGGTGAGAGATCCAGAGGAGATTCCGGACCAGACGGAGTTCCTCCCGTAGGACAGGCCATGGTTTGGTATGTCCCACTCTCTGGATGCTCGCAGCAGCTCTACGGAGAATGGGTGTTGGTACCTACCTGACACGCCCTTTCTCGTCGAGCTACGTAGAGCATCCAGCCCCACCCTAGTTGGTCCGTCTGGTGGGGGGAATCCTGTTTCGGCCAATGAATTAATCAGTTTATAGTTGACAAATGTATAATAGTTCGGATGAGAGGATTGTTGCTGTTGCCTTCTCGTCTTCGTAAAACTGGGGAACGTGAGGAAGGAGTCACGTGGAGGAGATGGAGCGTTCCTCAATTATAGCTCAGCCTGTAAGAGTGAAGACTGGAGCACCTCCCAGTCTCTGGATGCTCTACGCAGCTCAACGAGAAAGGGTGTGTCAGGTAGGTACCAACGCCCATTTCTTGTCTTCTTCAAACATTCAGATATATACATAGAAATGTTGGTCCAAGGTGTACAATTTCTTTTAGTTATAGCCCTAGGAGTTGAGTCTTGCAAAAATTATACCAGAGTAGGCACACGCTTTTGCTCAGATTGTCTAGATAAGTCCTCTGTTATACTATGACAGATTGAACTGTTCCTCTTGTGGACTTTTTATCCCTTTCCCTACAAATATAAAAGATCAAGACCTATTGTTGTAAAGTAATAGAAGACAGATTTGAAAAATACGACACAAGAAGGTTCATTCTATTTATCACATTGGCCCAAGGTAAAAGAGTATTTAAAAGTGTTATAAAATGACACACTTCTACTTGGAAGCAATACTATTGGATATGATTATGATTAATGTGGCTTCCTGGTGGTAAATTGAAATAACTGATTAAATTATGCTACAGCTAATAGATTTACTGAGAGAACAGTCCAACATGTTGTGAGCACAGAACAACCCTAAGGCATAAATAAAAGTTATGTAATTGATGATAGTGATAAATCAGTGTGGAAGCAAGTGGCTTGTTAAATTGTTTGTGTGGAATCTTTTCCAACTTGTTAGTAAAATACCTGACTTTCTCCTCCATAAAGATGCTTTAATTGTGACTACTTTATTCCCCATTGCGTCCTGTCATGAGCCTGCTTTGGAATTTATAAGAGATGGTAAGAAAGTCATGTGTAATTTTAAAAAGGCAGGTTCTTGTTTTATTGGTTTATTGGTTTTCATAACACAGAGTGAAACAGAATGAAAACATAACTGTATTAATTTATGAAAAACAATGGAGAACTTGGGGATAGGAAAGGATACTAAATCTCATTACTTTAATCAAAGCTTGAACTTGGAAGACTGTTTATTTGAGTATATTATTTTGGAGGGCTAGGTACTTTCTACTGTTTAATATTGTAGGATTTATATTTTATGTGGTTACTTATTCTAATTTACTTTAGTCTAATTTATTCTACCCTCCCTTGAGCTTTTTAACAGAAAAATAAAATATTAAAGATATTTTAAAGGGACAAATGACCCCATCAAAGATCTATGCAAATGCATTCAATCTCTCTGTAAGCAAGGAGCTAATTAAAAGCTTGGTTTTCTATTATTTTAAATGCCTTGAAAGCAGGTTTTTTTTCAGGGGTTCCATGTTTCAGTACCTGATATTATTTTAAACCAGTTAAGAAGTTCCTGCATTAAGCTCTGTGTTCTCAGGGGGCTGTCCTTGAAAAGTATCCAAAAGCTTCATCTGGTGCAAAAAATGTAGTGGCACGTGTTCCAAAAACTGTACACAATACATTTCTTGAGCTGCACTGATTGCCAGTTTGCTTCCGGGTCCAGTTCAAAATAACTTTAAAGCCATACATTGTATGGGATCAGGTTAACTCTTTCCATTAAATTTACCTGCCCCATTAGGTCCAACAGAAGAAGTATATTTTATGGGTGCCTTCAGCTAAGCAGTTTTATTGAGCAAATCCTAGAAGGAAAGCCTTTTCTCGTGTGGCCTCCTGACAATGTAGCCTTACAATAATATAAAATTATCTCATTTGGTTGTGATTTCTGTCTAGTATACTCCAAAGGCCTGACATTAATCTTGCAAGTATGAAGTATCCCTTCTCCTTTGCAGCCCAAGAAACTAGCAAGGGTCTGTACTGAGGCTCTTGTCCTCCCACAGTCTAGCTGCAGCTTTTATGCTGTCTCTTATCTAACCATTCCCTTGGCAGCATATCTTCGCCTAATCTCCTAAGGTCTTTGTTATGTATCCTGATACCCCAGCCCTGTCAAACACGATTCACTCTGGCTAGTCCCCAACCCCATTGGCCTTCCAGAAGGCCCTTAAAACAAGCTGCCAACTAGCTTGAGAATTCAATCATAAAGCGGAGCCTGCTAATGGCTGTATGGTAATTAATTGAGTGTTAGCATTCAAAAATGACTAGTATTTGGCATGAAAAATAATTTTGATAAGTTAACTTAAACTTGATCCAACTTTCTTGTTCTGTTTTAATGACAAGTTTCAAATATCATAATTAGATCCCATTTCTTATTCTTTCCTGCTTATTAGATAGGGAGCAGTCAACTAGCTAGGGAATTCCATCATAAAGCGGAGCCTGCTAATGGCTGTATGGTAGTTAATTGAATTGAGTACTCTTTGTATGCTTTTCTGTCATTTTGTTTTTTATTTTGTGTTTTATCTTTTTAATTTAAATTGTTTTTTTAATATTTTAATGTATTGATTTATGACATATGCCACCAAGAGTCACCTTAGGATGGGCAGCTATAAAAAGATGATAAATGAATGCATACATTTTAATTTTCTCCTTTTTTTCTTGCATCCTTGTGGTAGGTTCATAGGATACTCTTCTTATCCAAGACATCTGTAAGAAAGGTGTTTTTTTTTAAAGTCAAGATGGCAGCCACTAAAGCCCCACCCTTTGGTATGTACATCAGTGTTGCATGCACAAAGGGGAAGGGCTTTCTATCACACTATGATGACTTTTGTCCTGTCCTTTTCTAGGAATACTAATAATCAAAACTGCAATTCAGTTTTGCCCCCCAAGAACATCTCTCTTTAAGAATTTTTCTCCTAGACCAGGAATATGAGATGTAGGACTAGGGTCATTTCAGGGAGAAGAAGAAAAACCAGACATGTAGTTCAAGTTAGAAAATATTAACAATTAAGATGTTATTTCCATAAAAATACAGGTAGTCCTCAACTTACGAGTATAATTGACCCCAGAATTTATGTTGCTAAGTGAGAAATTTGTTAAGTGAGTTAGATAGATAAAATATGAATCATACTCCACATTTTTTTTTTTTTTTGCTGTATCACATGTCCACCAAAATGATAAAAAGACCCTTCTTTATTTTTACACTTCCAACATTCATTTGTCGTGCCTTTATACATCTTGGATAATTTATCTGGTGTTAAATACCAATGATACATCATCTTATAGAAGTTCTCTTTTAGATTATAATTTAATGTAAATTTTAAACCCTTCATCCACATTGTTCAAGCGTCACATTATATCCAAAATTCCTTGCCCAAATTCCTTCTTGGTGGTACTGAATAAGATTTCTTCTAATAGCACTTCTCATAAAGTTCTTAGAATGGTTGTTTGAAATAACTTAATAAAATCATGATTTTGGATTCAAGTGCATATTCCAAATCACACTTCGTGTTTTGCTATTTTTTAATGCATGGTGTTTCTTTAGCTTAAACTTTACACAAAATTATATATGTTAGGGAAGCTTGATAATTCTTGAAGGGCTTTTATATTCATCGCACTTAAGTCCAAAATCAGAAAACCATCTGTCCTACATAAATAAAAATGGGGAGGGAAAAACTTGTGACAAGCAATGTGACTGGATTTGCAAAAAGAGGAGGAGGAGGAGGAGGAGGAAAGAAGAAGGAGAAGAAGAAGAAGAAGAAGAAGAAGAAGAAGAAGAAGAAGAAGAAGAAGAAGAAGAAGAAGAAGAGGAAGAAGAGGAAGAAGAAGAAGAAGAGTGGCAGATCAGATTGACAAGGAAACCTTCTTTGTGTCTTTAAGTCTGGTACTTGTGGAAGGGTCAGCTGGAATGACCATTCAGGAGATTAAAAAAAATATGTCTGCTCTTGTGGCTGTTTCTTTCAGAGAGAGCTTCAAGAGAGCTTGGGTTCTTCTTACAGAGTCAGTTTTGCCCTATCCTTGGATTTGTCTGACAGGGATATCAGGATGGCTTCTTATTGAACTAGCCATTTCAGCTAAGCAGATGCTGTGCAGCACTTCTGGGATTTTCACCAAGCGTGTTTAGCTTTCAGTTTGACAGATCCGAAATGGACATGAAGGTTTTGGTCTTCCCTGTCTCTGGAGTCTTGTCTGATTCCCTTCTGATTATCATCACTCTTTCAAACTAATTAAAAACTTGCCCCTTACCTTGTAAGAAAAAAAAGTCAAATCAATATTTCCATCATTAAAAAATTGGGGGAATTTGAGTAATTGTTTTATAGCCTTTGCATTACAAGTAGCAAATATGCCAAGATTAATTTGGTGTTAATCAGTCAAAAGAAAGGAGGGGTAGGAAGAGTTCGAGAAGAAGAGTAAAAAGAGAATGGAGCTGCAATCGTAATAGACCACAAAATATATTCCTTTGTGGAATCTTGTGAAATTGCCTGGGTTTGATGCTGCACAATGCAGCTGCCACATTATTGATTGAAGTTTAATTACATCCTGCCAATTGTTTTAATTTGCGCCTGCATAGGAATGATTTCAGAACATACTGAAGAAAGACCAGGAAAGAATTTGATAATATTACTAAAATCAAAGGTAAAAAGATCCTTGTATTACTGTGATTTAATGGCACAGTAATCCTTCTAACCTCAAAGTAGTTCAAAAATATGTATTCAAATCACTATTACAAGAGAGTAACATTTTATAAATAAAATATCTATTAGTTTCATGTTAAGTAAAATACATTTTACTATTAGAATGTAAGATGTACTGCTTTGGTTATTTATTCAAAATATATCCACCATTAATTTTCTTTGAAATGAAAATTACACATATAAAGTTTTAAATCCTGTATACAATAAAAATCACAGATTAGATTAAAATAGAACTAGCTAAGAAACAATAGGAAAAACACCACTTCATCAAGCATTTTAAGCAGTTGTTATGATTCTGCGCAGTTTGGAAAACTGGCAAATTGTACCCCAGGCTGGTCCCACCCCTCTCCTCCCTCTCCCTCCCCTGCCCGCCCAGTCAGTCTTTATCACGCATGCACAAATTGCGCACATGCCCAACATCGAAGTCTGCATTCTGCCCCGCCCAGTCACTCCTTAAAGTATTTTTTCTCCCTCCCAACAATCAGCTGTTCCTATTATTAGCTGTGATGGGATTCCCCTCGTTTACTTACTGCTTCACCCAGGAGGCTTCCCTGAGGCCCAAGAAGGCAAAACATGGAGTGGGGGTGTTAAGTTCTGCGCATAGGCGCAAGGAACGGAGACGAGACGGTGAACAGTGAACTTTAACTCTTTATTAATCATTGTGGAACAGAGCAAAACCCTAGGGCAGCAGCAGCCCTTTTATAGGCAAGCTGCTGATCTAGTAACCAATAAGAAACGTGGAGTATTAACCCCCTTAACCAATGAGAGAGGCCAATCAGATTCTCCTGAACGGACCAATCCGATATCGCTATTATCGGCCAATCAGAAGTGCAGGGCTAAAACCCTGCTCTTTTCTAAAGGTTTTGATAAACTTTATTTCAGCATTTTATTAGTTCATAACAGGGGGCACAACGCATACATCCCTTCCCGCCCTCCATTTTTTGCCTTCCTGAGAGCAAAAACACCATCCCAGGAGGCTTCCCTGAGGCCCAGAAGGCCCCAAAAATGGGGGTAGGGATTGCTGCAAAAAAGGCAGAAGTCACATGGCCATGCCCACCTAGCCATGCCCACCTAGCCACGCCCACAGAACCGGTTGTTACAAAATTTGAATCCCGTCCCTGGGATGCGGTAACAGTTATAAATAAATGTGAACAATGGTCATAAGTCACTTTTTCAGTGAGGTTGTAACTTCGAACAGTCACTAAACAAACTGTTGCAAGTTGAGGACTGCCTGTGCATGTTTCTGGTGGATACCATGTCAGTCAAATGCTGAAACGCAGGCATTTACACTGAGCCTCTCTTTTGTTTTTATCCAGAATTTGTCTTTGGATACTTTATCTCACTTTGATGTTTCCTGGATATTGTAATTTTAGGCCAGAGCCAAGGGTTAATTTGTGGCATCTCCAGTTCAAATGTGGTTGTTCAAATGTGTCTGAAATGGGATGGGCACACCAAACTTTTTCCACACAGACAGTGGTAGCTCTTATTCCAATTAGGAGATCACAGATTGATTCTGGTTTTTGATTTGATGCCCCCTTCCAATTTTATAATAGCCGCTCTTAATTTCATCAGTTTAGTTACTTGAGGATACAGTAATATGAAAAAGAATAAGGCAAATGATACAAAAGACTTGCGTTTTGCTTATTCATATCTATCAAACACCACATTGCATAACCCATTTCTTCTAATTTAGGAGTGATTTTTTTTTTACTCTGGGAGGGGCAAAATGTATAAAAGAAGTTGTTATTATTGATCAAAAGCAGTCATTACTGGTCTGAACTCATGTTTATACATATAGTGCATGAAAAATGTATATAAGAAGTTATTGATTACAATAATAACAAGCAGTCATATTCTGATCAGAACTAAAATAGTATATAATCACTTTTCTATATGAATAGAATATGATAGTAGCTGGATTCATATATCACAGCAATAATGTTGAAGAACATTAATGACTTCTTTATATTGCAGATATTTAAAATAACCAGAAAAAAATCCCTTAATTCATTTCTAGATTCAAAATTTTCAAGTCTCCCTTGTTTCCAAAAATGAAGAAAAAGCAAGGGCATTGAAGAACCATCAAATCTGACTGATAATAGTCGAGAAGTTGGAATCATATATCTTGCTAGTTATAGAAGCGGTAACGCTCAGACTTATATACTGCTTCACAGTACTTTATAGCCCTCTCTAAGAGGTTTACAGGGTCAGCAAAGTACCCCTGAAATTGAGCTAATAAATTTTGATTAAACAAATCATTGTCTTTTAACGACCCCATAATCCCTTGCAGGGTGGAATCTGGGCAACTGAATGGAGCTAGCAGAGTGTTTTAATGGCTGGATGCCCTTCCTGTTGCCAATGTAGAGTTTTATTCAGTAGATATACTTTCACTCTTTTGAAATTCATACCAGTAGATGTGACCATGCCCTGTAAGATAGTGTTAAGAAATTACTCATACGTAAGCCATTCTTATTAAAGCATTGGCGGTTGGTTTGGAGTTATTCCTTAAACAAGTGCATAACTCCAGTGACACGTTGTGAAAAAGTAACAGGGTCCTTCTAGAAAAAGGAAAGGATGAGTGACAATTGGTCCCCTCCAGATTTGTGGTATTCATTTTCCACAATTCTCTACCTGTGTCAATTATGCTATATGGAAATTAAAAGAGTTGATTCTATACTTCTGCAGAAGACTTGGTTAGGAAAAGCTGGTCTAAGACCCTCAAGGTATCTACAGTAACTTAACATCTATGGAGAGTCTCAATTTTCCTGGTCATGGTTGTCCCAAAGGAGCTTTTTCAAGAGGCAACTGGTCTTTCTTGGGGTTTCTTTGAAGATGTTTTGTTTCCTATCCAAGAAGCTTCTGAAACGGAAGAAGCTTCTTGGATGAGAAGCAAAACATTTTCAAAAAAAAAAAGAAGAAAATCCAGTTGCCTCTTGAAAAAGCTCCTTTGGGATCTACAGTAACTATGAAATGTATATATTTTTAGAATTTAATTAAATAATGCAATTCATAGTTCTCCAAAGCATTCTGCTTTAATGAACTAGATTATAATTGTATTATTTAATTACTTATAACACTGATTTTGTACTATGATTGCATGATAGATTCTGGAAGACACTTAGACTCTGTTAAGTTTCAAGCATCAAATACATTGCACACACACCCAAATACAAATAACTGACATTGTATTTTTCCCAAAAAAATCTGATTACCGAAACAGGTTATAATTTTACATGATGCTATTCCAGCAGTCACTGAAGACCAAATAAAACAAAGCAGGAAATAGATCGGTGGAAAATCTTTAAAAATTAAACATTAGCTGCTAATTAACAAAGCAATAGTTGAATATTGATCACTGTTTGTCAACTTAAAAGTAATTGAATTTATATCTAGTTTTGCCTTTAAAAATCAACTTGAAACTATTAATCTAGGATAAATGATGACTTCTATTTCAGTAACATGTAGCAATTTCTTAAAATATATTCTTATTTTTATTTAATTAAATATTGGTGAGATGTTTGACCTTGTCACTTTTGCCATAAAACTAACCAATACATGCAGTTTTGCAAGCATATACAAAATAATTTAAATATATTCAGAAAATAACAGCTATCATGAGGACTGAACAGAAATGGCTTATATAGGTTACCTTTTGTTACTCCAACAATGGACATTTTTGTTTTAAAAAGAGCTTTAAACCAAGGTATCGCAATTGTATTTGTGCTCTACAGCAAAGCTTTCATCTGGCAGTGAATGATACCAAGGAGATTGTCCTTTTGCATTCCAAAACTTCCACTCACCAACAACCCAGTTATTGTCTAATTATTTTTCAAAGGTATTTTTGTTCAACAAAGTAAGCTCCTTTCTCCAAGCTGAATTTTAAGTTTGAATCCTGTCTTATTAGCTGACAAAATCTTGGATCATCTATATGTCTATGAATATTTCAGTCCTGATCATCACCTTATTTTCTTCACTAGCCTGATCACAATTTATCTGAAACTATCTGCCTCAGCAAATTCTCCTCAATATCAGTGCTTAGGTTGTGTACTTAAAAGAGAATACAGACTTTCATGGTTGTCAAAAGTCTAACTATTGGTATTTAAGTGAAAAAGAATATAAGTATACTAATTAACTAGTTCAGCATGATCTTATTCTTGCTGAATTATTAAGCTAATTCTAATAATTCTAAAATTATGCCATGCTATAAAATTATTTTCTACTTTGTCCGTTCATACTTATAATAAAGTATTCTACTGAATTTTTTTAGAGCTTGAAAGATGAAGTATTTATACACATGAATGAAGACTAAAATTCTGCATTGATCCCAGTGCCTTTTTTTGTATTCCCTACCATCTCCAAAGAATGAATGGAAAAGCAGCAACATCTTCCAAGATGGTATTGCATGTTTCATATCAGAGAAATTTAGCCAATATACTATCATTCTTAGCATTTAATTAATTTTTACAGTGTGGACACCATACAATTGTACAATAATTGCTAGTATTCCTATCTTTGTCCTGTTTGTTCAGAACCATGATGGAAAGCAAGGGAAAATGAGTTGTGATTTTAACTTGTTTTTTAAAAGATACCATTTCTCTGCTTTGATAGGTTTTACATATTGCAGTGTGAATCTTTACTGAACAATGAATCGCAATGCAAGTTTTTTTTTTTTTTAAATCTTGCCTTTACTTGCAATAAACACGCACTAAAAGCAGCAACCCTGGTAATTAATTTGTTTCAGCTCCTGGGGGAATAGAAATGTTTTTGTTTGGCACCAAAAATATATTAATAATTATAATGCCAGTTATATATTATGTCACTGGGGAAGGCATTCCATGGAGTTGGGAGATTATCATCAAAAAGCGAGGTTTTGGGGTAGCCTCTCCCTGCCCTTTAGCGTGGGAGCCACTTGGAATATGGATACTACACATATCTCTTAAGCTATTGCAGTTTCAAGATATGGGCAACTTTACAGAGTAACACCATCTCCCTAAATTAATATTCAAAATTTAGTAGGAATCAACAAATATTTTATAAAACTGCTGAAACATATTAATATTGCATTACAGTAGTATTCTTGCAGTATCTGATGCCAACTGAAATTCTCAACCAATTTCAAGGCAGTTTCATGTAGAGACAGCAAAGTGTTCAGAATATGTAACTCTATTATCTTTGTTCTTATTAGCCAGAAACATCTCTTAGAGCACTCTCAAATCTACTGGTGTTACAGATGGTTCGGTGACTATGTTTTGCTATGCGCGCATATAAAAAAACCTTAAGCTGTGCTGCCCGGAGAATTGAAAAGCGCAGCGCACAGGTGCACAGCGTTTGAAAAGCCTCTTTTCTCCTGCTTTTTCAACCTCAGCTGTGCCGCGCAAAGCAGCTGGGGTTGAAAAAGCAGGAAATAAAGGACAGGTAAGAGCCCGGGCGGGCAGGTGGGCCAAAAAGCAGCAAACACAGAACCGGTT
>BHEV01007945.1:0-61705 GCA_004319985.1 Emydocephalus ijimae
CTCTCCAAGAGGTGACAAGTTTCCAGGCATCTGGGCTCCAGTTCCCAGTTGTATATCATGTGCAAATTATACAGATTCAGTACTAGAATTAAGATAATCAGGTTACATCCAAAAGGATTAATTGTACCAACCTCTCCTCACTTCTTCTATTGAAGAATGGCAGATACACGGATCTGACAGTATATTTATCTTCATTCATGACAAAGACCTTGGGCCATCACCAGAACACAACATTGTACCTGTCACTTGCAGATTTTGATCATCCTCTCCCACATATTTATTCTGGATTTGACTGCTCCACTCCCCACCAAGTCCCTCTGGTCTCGTGGGCCTTGAAGAACACATCATCAGCCTCCAACTAATTTGTCACTTTCCCCTCACTTGTGAGGTGAGGCCCAGCCTCCGAGGAAGATGTCAGCAGGGGTATTTATTTATTTATTTGTTTGTCAAACATGTACAAAATCACAAGTATAGGTATGAACATCAACAATAACAAAGGGAGTAAATACAGATAAATGGGAACAGTAAGTCCAGGACCTACTGGTGCACTTATGCACACCCCCTTTAACTGGTGCACTTATGCACACCCCCTTTAGGAATGGGCTGAGATCCACAGTAGACAGTTTGAGGTTGTAGCTGTGAGGGGTTGAGGCTGTAACAACGGAGTCAGGTAGGGCATTCCAGGTGTTGACTGTTGTTGAAGTCGTATATTTTCTGCAATCAAGTTTGGAGCAGTTTACCTGGAGTTTGTATTGGTTGTTTGCCTATGTGTTATTGTGGTTGAAGTTGAAGAAGTTGTTGACAGGCAAGACAATTTTGTGTACTATGCTTAGATCGGACCGCAACCGGTGCAGTTCCAGATTGTCCAGGCCCAAAATTTCAAGCCTGGAGGCATAGGGAAATTCTATTGTGAGTAGAGCAGTGGAGTATTCTTCGAGAGAAATACCTCTGAACCCAGAATGAATGGGTTCATCTTTCCTTTGTGGCTCCTAATTTTATTTTCCAGATTTTTTTTTTTTAACATTTAAAGAGCAACCCAAAATGCTGAGCCAGGCTCTTCCATGTCTAGCTCGAATGGGAAGGTGAGAGCAGAAAAGCCATTTGTCCTACTTTCAAGTGAAACTTCTAAAGTGCTACGAGCACGTTTCTCCTCTTTGTATTGATCTGCTCGAAATTAAGGCCATTAGAAATGGACAGAGGGTGTCAAATGTGAAATTTAATTACCTCTGGCGTGACCCAGATGTTTCTGCTGCAGAAGGAAAAGGGTGGGATGACTCAGACCTCCTCTGTGAGCAGTGGCCTTCTCAGAAATGCAATTTTGTTCCTTGAATAAGTTTCGTGCTGCCGAGCCTTCCTTTCTCGACAAAAACCCGCTGTCGAGAAAGCCAAAGGATTTCTTCCCTCTGGATCAAAAGATCTTGGACTTCATCTTAAAACCAACTCGGTCCCAACATTTTTCCCAATGATTTGCTTTCCATTTCTTATTGGAGGAAAGTCCCCAAACCCATAACTTTGGAGAAAGGGGCAGAGAAGAGCAACTAAGAGGATGAAGGGCCTGGAGACTAAAACCGTATGAGGAATGGTTGCAGGAATTGGGTTTGGTCAGTCTAGAGAAAAGAAGGACTAGGGGGCAGGGCTGGGTTGCTGGGGGTTTGCAGGGGTTCAGGAGAGCCCCTAGCCAAGATTCTGTGCAGTTTGGAGAACCCCCCCAAATCCCACTCCTGGCAGGGAGAGGGAGAAGGAGAGGGAGGGAAGGAGGGAGGGAGGGAGCAGAAGGAAAGGCAGAGAGGGAGGGAGAGGAAAGGAGAGGAAGTGGGAGAAGGAGTGGGAGAGAGGGAGGGAGGGAGAGAGAGGACAGAGGGAGGATTTTCCTCCTAAAACTTCTGTCATCTTCAACTTCTGCATTTCTACCACTGAAATCAGTCTAAAATCCTCCATCCCAAAGGCAGCCAGCTGCTTCATCCTTCTCGACGAGAAAATGTTCCTTTGCCTTGGGAGATCCATCTTGGAGGCCTTCAGACTACAATTACTGTGTCAGCTTGCCATCTCCTGCAATGCTCAGGTCCCACCAGGAATGCTGTCTCTCTCTCTCCCTCTCTCTCTCTCCCTCTCTCCCTCCCTCTCTCTCTCTCTCTCTGTCTCTGTCTGTCTGTCTCTGTCTCTGTCTCTGTCTCTGTCTCTGTCTCTCTCTCTCTCTCCCTGCGTGACAAACTCCCTGTTTTGCACATCACCCAGGAAGGCTTTTACAAGATGACAAGGCAAGTCCAAAAGATTTCTTCCTTGATAGAAGAGGAACAAGAAACTCCAAAGGGAAGGCAACAGATATACGAGCCTTCTAAATAAGTTGATTTAATCAGGCATCAGAGAGGGCCGCTTAGAGATACAACAAAAACAGAAACCTTGGCCTTTCACAAAATAAAACGTCAATACTTCACTGCAAGCGCAAATAAAATATAACCCTGTGGGATTAGATGTTCAAATCTAGGTATGTGAAACATTCTGTCAGTGAGGCCCTTATCCTTGTGCCTTTTTCACGTTTTTAACAAGTTTCATGCAAAAAATACGTTTTTCATGAAGTCAAGCAGTTGCATTTTTGAAGTCACTGGGAATCTAAGTTGAGGGAGAACTTAATTTTTATCTGGTACAAGTAGTCCTCGACTTGTAACAGTTCACTCAGCAACCATTCAAAGTTATAACGGTACTGGGAAAAGTGACTTACGATCATTTCCCACACTTATAACTATGGCAGCTTGTCCCCATGGTCATGGGATCGGAATCAAGACACTTGGCAACTGTCTCATATTTATGATGGTTGCACTGCCCTGGTGGGATCATGTGATCCGCTTTGCAATCTTTTGATGAACAAAGTCAATGGGATTCACTTCACAATCATGTTACGTAGTAAACTGCTGTGATTCCATTTTGCAACGGTGGCAAGAAAGGCCATAAAATGGGGCAACATTCACTTGACAACTGTTCGGTTGTGGTCATAAGTCAAGGACTACCTGTAATTCTGGGAGAATTAGCAGGGGCCAGAAGGAGAACTAGAAATGGACGATATACAGGAAAGTATTGTGGTCCACCGGCAGCCTGCAGAGACAGAAGCAGAGTCAGACAGTGAGGAGGAACATGGGCCAATCCGGGAGTCTGGGGAGGGCTCAGACGAGGGTCCCGTGTCTGATACAGAGATGGGGCCAGGACCATCTGGGAGTTATGTGCTGATTCCTGAGCTTCCAGAATCTGACAGCATTGAGGCAGAGGAACAAAGGGAGCCTGTTCCCAGTGTGCGTATGTGCAGAGCTCCCAGAAGGCAAGAACAGTTAAGACAAAAGGGGCAACTCAGGAGTAAGGCTTGGAGGTGATTGGCCACTCACATAAGATAGGAACAAAGGGACAGGAGCCTTTGCAGGAAGCAACTTTGTTCATACTGGTTGGTTTGAAACCTGAAGCTCTGTGTTGAATTTGTGCTCTGGTTGGCCTTGTATAGCTAATTGGACGTTCAGTCCTTGGCAGCATTTCATGGAAGATAAAGGTGCGTACTTATCAGACTTATCCTGAAGGACTTTGGCAGACTTTCATGAGACTATTTACAAACTGTTTGAGACTCATTATGGGCTGTGAATGACTATAATTTACAGCCTTTGAAATAAAGAAAAAAGGGTTTTGGGACTAACGTGTGTTTATTAGTGTCTTAATAAGCCTTGGTCAGAACAGAAAGCAATGGAAGATTGATGGTGCAGGCAGCATTCAACTTGGACCAACAGTTATGTGGTTAACTATTTGGGTTGGACTAGAAGACCTCCAGGATCCCTTCCAGTTCTATTCTGATTGATTGATTGGTCCATAATCCTAAAATGCAAAAGAATATTCTGCTTTTGTGAGCTCCCCTTGAACTCGTGGTGGTGGGGTGCCTTTGGATGTGGCTTTACCCCATCTGGTGTGAGATGCTCACTAGATTTTAAATGAAAGAATAAGAGGTGTCTTTTTTTTTTTTTATCAGAAGAGAATATTAAGTTGAAAGATCAACTATTGTGTTTCAAACTTTGTGGATTTGTGAAGGAGTGATTTTCACCACCATCTAGTTCTTAATAGAGGCAGAAAGATGCAGTAGCAGGACTGGAGGTCAAACTGATAAGAAGGAGGTCTCTGGAACTCTTGCCTCTCCATTAACCATGAAAAATAACAATTTTATTTCAGAGGGAAAGGTGAGAAAGAAACCAAGCAAAGAAGAACAAGCTGGAACAAGCCAGGAGAGGTAATTGTTATATCTCTGTAATGTTTCACCATGAACTTGATTTTCCTCCTTTCAATACTTCATTTAATGGAAAAAGATGATTTGAAACTCTAAAGACACATGTATCTCCTATCAAAATACTCCCTTTTCCGAACCAATATTTTATTCTGGAATTATGGGATAGCCATGATACTGTATTAAAAGGTAAAGGTTCCCCTTGCACATACGTGCTAGTCGTTTCTGGCTCTAGGAGGTGGTACTCATCTCTGTTACAAAGCCAAAGAGATGTCCAAAGATAAATTTAATGGGCAGAGTGGTGGTGGGGAAAGCCATTAAGTGGAGAGCAGAATGGAGAACTTTCTTTCACGTACAAACACAATTAGGAGTGCAGAGCAAAATCCTCGCTGATTTATGAGCTGCATGTGCAATGATCATACATTCATAAAGTGTAATCTGCTGAACAATCAAAACAAATTGGCTTATCCCTGTGCCTGGATTAAGGAAGCGATGCTGCCAGTCAACCAAAAACAGATCTCAGATTAATTACCATCTGCACTAAAATCCTTCGTTTCACCTCCCGCCTATGGCTTTGTCCCGATGCCGCTAATTCAATTACAATAAAATAGAATAACAGAGTTGGAAGGGACCTTGGAGGTCTTCTAATCCAACCCCCTGCCTAGGCAGGAAACCTTATACAACTTCAGACAAATGGTTATGCAACATCTTTTTAAAAACTTCCAGTGTTGGAGTATTCATAACTTCTGGAGCAATGGTAGGATTCACCTTTTTTTTTTACTACCAGTTCTGTGGGCGGGGCTTGGTGGGCATGGTATGGCTTGATGGGTGTGGATTGGTGGGCATGACAGGGGAAGAAGTAAGATTCCCATTCCTACCCCACTCTTGGGGGATTACTGCAAAATCCCCATTCCTTCCCCATCCCACTAACCTGCTTTCCAGCTCCATTCTTCTGTGCAGGGCAACCAAAGAAAACCCAGCCAATCAGCTGGGACTCAAAGGGAGGCAGAGAAGAGATGGGGGCAGGGCTAGTCAGAGGTGAGATTTGCCGGTTCTCTGAACTATTCAAAATCTCCACTACCAGTTCTCCAGAACTGGTCAGAACTGGATGAATACCACCTCTGAAGGATAGACTGCAAAATCCCCATTCCCTCTCCACCCCACTAACCTGCTTTCCAGCTCCGTTACCCTGTGCAGAGCAACCAAAGGAGATCCAGCCAATTAGCTGGGACTCAATGGGAGACAGACAAGAGATGAGGTCGGTGGGGCCAGTCAGAGGTGATATTTGCTGCTTCTCCAAACTACTCAAAATTTCCGCTACCGGTTCTCCAGAACTGGTCAGAACCAGTTGAATATCACCTCTGTTCTGTAGGCAAGTTGTTCCACTGATTAATTGTTCTCACTGTCAAGAAATTTCTCCTTGGTTCTAAGTTGCTGTTGAAGACCATTACAACATATTTTTACTTGAAGTCAAGAGTCATCAAATTATATGTACCAAATAACAACTCCCAAAACAAAACAAAACAAAAAAAAAACAGATTATCCATAACAATAAGGAAACTTCAATCCAAAAAGAGACCACTCTGGTGGAAAAACAAATCTGGTCACGTTGCCAACTTCAAAAGCCAATACAAAAATTTATGCCACCAGATAAAGACTGAATGCACCAATTATCACATTAAACAAGAGGAAAACCTACTGTGCACCAATTCCACCTGTGCTTTTTACAATTTTGTAAACAACAAACTAAAAGACTCAAGGTCCATCCCACTCCTGATAGGACCTAATGGTAAAGACTGCAACGACGACACCATTAAAGCCAACCTCTTTAACACATTCTTTGGCTCAGTATTTGTAAACAGCAATGGATCATGCCCAGTATTTCCTAGCTGAATCACAGAAAACTACAATGATCTAATACATATCGATTTTACAGAAGAAAATGTTGAAAAAGTACTACACAATCTAAAACCATCTCTATCTATTGGACTGGATGGAATATGTGCCTACTTCTTAAAGAAGCTATCCACTGCCATAGCAGAACCTCTAAGCATAATTTTTGAAAAATATTTCAGGACGAGCTCCTTGCCTAACCTATGGTCACAAGCCACGGTCATCCCCATCTTGAAAAAGGGAGACCCCAGCCTAGTTGAAAATTACAGACCAATCTCCTTTTTCTGCATCACCTGTAAAGTCATGGAATCAATTATTAACCAATCCATTATCCCCCGCTTAGAGATAAACAACCTATTCTCTAATAAACAATTTGGTTTCAGAAAAAAAAAACTGTCCTGTAATCTGCAACTCTTACACTGCAAAAACATATGGACTACACAACTCGATCAGGGCAAAGCAATGGACGCAATCTACATAGACTTCTGTAAAGCCTTTGATTCAGTGCTACACGACAAACTACTACTAAAACTAAAATATTATGATATCTCTGGACAACTGCATAACTGGATAGAAGCATTCTGGTCAAACAGACAACAAATGGTCAAAATTGGGAGTGTCCTATCAAGTTCTGTACCTGTCAATAGTGGTGTCCCCCAAGGCCGTGTTCTCGGACCAACTCTTTTCATACTCTATATAAATGACCTCTGTGATCATATTAAGAGCAACTGCATTCTCTTTGCTGATGATGTTAAGCTGTTCAATACCACAGATAATACTTCAAAAAGATCTTGACTATGTATCAGAATGTCAAACAAATGGCAACTTCAAATCTCAACAAATAAATGCTCTGTCTTACATATTGGTAAAAAAAATCAGAAAATAAAATACAAGCTGAATAGTCAAGACCTTGTTGATGATCCAATCTCTGTAAAAGACCTTGGAGTACTCATCTCTAATGATCTAAGTGCTAGAGCCCACTGTAACTACATAGCCAAAAAGGCGTTAAGAGTTGTTAACCTAATCTTACGTAGCTTTTTCTCTGGTAATATCACACTACTAACTAGAGCATACAAAACATTTGCTAGACCAATACTCGAATACAGCTCATCAGTCTGGAACCCACATCACATATCGGATATTAGCACAGTTGAGAAAATCCAGAAATATTTCACAACAAGAGTTCTCCACTCCTCTACTCATTGTAGAATACCTTATGTCACCAGACTTGAAATTCTAGACCTAGAAAACCTAAAACTACGCCGCCTTCGGTCCGATCTAAGTATAGTATATAAAATCATACATTGCAATGACTTACCTGTCAATGAATACTTCAGCTTCAAGGATAACAACACAAGAGCACACAATAGATACAAACTCAAGGTTAACCACACCAAACTTGATTGTAGGAAATACGACTTCAGCAACAGAGTGGTCAATGTCTGGAATACTCTACCTGACTTTGTGGTTTCTTCTCCAAACCCCAAAAACTTTAATCTTAGACTGTCTACTATTGACCTCACCCCTTTCCTAAGAGGTCTGTAGGGGGAATGCTTAAGCGTACCAATGTGCCTACCGTCCTTGTCCTATTGTTTCTTTTATTTTTCTTATATGTACCCATTTCATGTATTCATAACAATATATATACTTATACCTATTACCTTGTAAGCGATTGACAATCAAAATAAATAAAAAAATAAAATAAATAAATAGTTTCCATCCATTGCTTCTTGTCCTTCCCTCAGGTGCTTTGGAGAATAGCTTGACTCCCTCTTTTTTCAGGGCAGCCCCTGAGATATTGGAAGACTGCTATCCTGTCCCCCCTAGTCCTTCTTTTCTCTGGACTGGCCATACCCAGTTTCTGCAACCATTCTTCGTGTGTTTTTGTCTCTGGGCCCTTAATCAGCTTTCATTGCTCTTGCACGTCATCTATTGCTTATGTCCCAGGGAACTGTGGCTTTCTTTGATCAATAAATGTATCAGACAGGTCAGAGGGATGACAGTGAACATCTGTGTGTTTGTGTTTGTGTGTGTGTGTGTGTGTATCACACAAAGGCTAAGGAAATGAATTTTATCTAAGAAGGTCCCTTTTCTGCTTAGCCTATGAATCAAAATTAAATCTTAAGCTCTTAGAAATGTTCACGCTTGACAATCTTTGCCCTCACCTGTCTGGGTTTCTGAACAAGACAAAAATCAACCAGTGGGTGGAGAAGGGAAAAAAAAGAAGACCAATGATTTCTATGACCGAGGATTAAAACATGGTGCTTACTCATTTATAAATAAATTCTGTTGTCAAACAGAATGGGTTTCAATCTTAGCGAGGAATTCTTGCAGACTTCACTGAAACATTTGGATCATCCAGTTACAGGTGGTCCTCGACTAACGACCACAATGGAGCTCCAAATTTGTGTCTCTAAGTGGGACATTTGTTAAGTGACATAACCGTGGGAAATGCTGCAATGGTTTTAAGTCTGGGAAAACAGTCATAAGTCACTTTGCTCTTCTCACTATGTTTTTTAAAAAATACTTTTTATTAAACATTTTCCAACAATTTATAACCTGTTAGCGCTTTCAACCACGTTACAGCTTCATCAACATTCATATTCATATATTAGTTACTGTGTTACTTTTGTGTCTATTGTCTTACCAGGTGTCCCAGGCTTCCCAGACCAAATAATACTCTGTTTCACGTCTTATCTTTTAACTCTAAGGTCAGCCTGTCCATCACCACGCAGTCCAGAATCTTTCTTATCACTGTCCCCTCAGATGGTATATTTTCCTGTTTCCAGTACTGTGCATAATTCAACAATTCTGGCTGCAATTATTGTATTTAAAGTGATATATTTGTCTGTCTTAGTATAATCTCCCCTTATTATTCCCAATAAAAACAGTTCTGGTCCTAATTCAATCCCCCCCCCCCTATTTCCTCTATCCACTTATGGATTCTACTGCAATAGCTTTTGGCTTCCGAACATGTCTGCCACATATGGAAGAAGGTGCCGTGTTGTTTTTAAGTTTCCAGCATTTTGGGCTCCTGTTTGGGAACATCTTTGTCATGCTCCTGTTGGAGACTGACTCTGAGGGAGAGGAGGAAAGGCTGACAGGGAGTGGAAGTGAGGCTCTGGAGGTTGTGGAGGAGGCTGGGGAAGGGCAGAGGCTGGCTGGGCATTTAGAGGAAGACCCAGGCCCATCCCCTCTCCATCCTATGGCATGCAGGGAGGAGAGGATAAGGGAGAGACGTGGTCTACTCGGGAGGAGAGGGCCTTGATCCTCTTCATGGGCTGCGGCTGTGACAACTGGATAAGAGGATGGACATGCGTATGGGCCAGTGCTGGAAACAAAGCGTGGAAATATCTCTAGTCTGTCATTCCTCTCTGAGTTTGGCGTCCTTCCCAGTGTGTGTTCCGATATCTGTGAACGTCTTCAAGCCCTTATCTTGCCTGGTTTCCTTATTTTTTTCAGTGTGATTTGTGTTGTTTTTACTCTTTATAATTTACAGGCATTTTTAGTTTAAACAGCATTTCCTCCTTTTCATAACTTGTGGGGGAGGTTTTTTTTGTCTTCAGTCAAGGATATTTGGAGCTTTGAAGCAAAGTGAAGGAATAAAAGAGGCTTCACCTGTTTTTGTGATTGTGTTTATTTTGTATCTCACCCAGGGTCATCACAATCTTTGCTAATCTGGTAGGGGGCAAATGCCGTCCGTATAACATTTTGTATATATTTTCTTTATGCGCTGTTGATGATATTAGTTTATAGTTTCCAGCCCCACATTTTTTCCCAATATTCTAATTCAATACTGTATCCCAAATTTTTCACCCAAGCTGTCACTGTTTATCTTACAATTTCTTCTTCCATTTTAAACTTCAAAAGTTCTCTTCTAACTTTGCATGGTCACTCTATAAATGGTCGTAAGCTGAGAACTACAGGCAGTCCTCCACATATGACTGCAATGGAGCCGCAAATTGATGTTGTTAAGTGAAAGGTTTGTTAAGTGAGTTTTGTCCCATTTTTATGACCTTTCTCACCTCAGTTGTTAAGTCACTGCAGTTGATAAGTGAGTATAACCCAGTTGTTAAGTGAATCCGGCTTCCCCATTGACTTTGCTCCTCAGAAGGTCGCAAAAGGGGATCGGGTGACCCCCTTGGGACACTGTAACTATCCTAAGTACAAGCCAGTTGCCAAGCAACTTAATTTTGATCACGAGACCATGAGGGGAATGTTGCAATGGTGTTGTAAGTGTGAAAAATGGTCCTAAGTCACTTTTTTCAGTTCTGTTCTATCTCAGGATGGTCACAATTAGAAATTTGGAGCTCAATTGTGGTTGTAAGTCGAGGACCACCTGCGTTGAGAAATAATCAGAGCGAAGGAACATTTTAAATGTAAGTTGTGCTGGCTGTAGAATGTAATTTGCTGTCTCTCCCACCAGAGGGCGATGGGGATCTGCAAAAATGTATGATGATCTGCAAAAATTATTTATTATTTTTTAGCTCCATTGCTAAAAACAAAACAAAATCTGGGAGATTTGGGACAACTTTTCTCACTTGACAATACACCAATTAGCTTACCTAACTCAATCCGGTCCGTAAAGACTGCGCCAAATCCAAGCGATTTCCATTTAAAACAAGGGCAATTAGTCCCATTTGTCATGATCCTGGTGTTAAGTGACAACTGCAAAAGTTAACAACTTTGTCTTGCTCTGAAGAGGAAGCTTCTCCCTCATCCAAGAAACAATCTCAGCTCTTTCTAACAATATTAACTGCATTAACACTAGACACATTTTAAGGATAAATGCTGAGCCTTCTGTGCTCTCTGAGCTTGGTTGCTTTCTTGAAGATGTTTCATTACCCAACCAGGTAAAGTCATCAGTGCTAGTAGGGAGACCCTACTATCACTGATGATGTTACCTAGTTGAGTAATGAAACATATGCAAGAAAGCAACGAAGCTCAAAGAGTATCAAATACTCCTTGGTTTTCCTCCTCCTCCTCCTCCTCCTCCTCCTCCTCCTCCTCCTCCTCTCACTCTCTTAGAGTACAAGCACAAATCCATAAACAGGTCAGGATTTCCCATGTCCTGGAAACCTTCTCCGAAAGGTCTTATTTTTCCATTTGCTTTTTGAGGCCAAAGTCTACGGTGCCCTGTGGTGAGCAGATCCCTTGTTTGCAACCTTTGCCGGATTGAATTTTCTTCCTGTCAGTCTTGTTATTGATTGAGTAGTGTTCAACCTTTTACAGCAGGGTTCTTATCTTGCATCAAAAGGAACCCATTAGACATTGAAAGCTAGCTGTGTTCAGTTTGTTCATTCCAGAGCTCGGCCTGCTGTGCTCCTCTTTTGTTATTTTGGTCTTCTTCCTGCTATCTCTTCCATTTGACCCCCCCACATTTATCGTGGTGATTTATCACTCCCGCAGGAGGATGTATGGGATAAAAGTTATAAGGATTGTAAAATGGGGAGATGGAAAGTGTTGTGAATTAATAAAAAGTGAATTGATAAAAGTGCTTAGTAAAGATTATTAAAACCTTTAGAAAAGTGCAGGGTTCTGACCCTGCACTTCTGATTGGCCGATAATAGCGACATCTGATTGGTCCGTTCAGGAGAATCTGATTGGCTATTAGCAGGCCTCTCTCATTGGTTAAGGGAACTAACGCTTCCCGTTTCTTATTGGTTATTTGATCAGCAGCTTGCCTATAAAAAGGGCTATTGCTGCCGTAGTTTCTGCTCTGTTCCACAATGTTAAATAAAGAGTTGAAGTTCACTGTTCATCGTCTCGTCTCCAATCCTTGCGCCCATGCGCAGAACATAACACTGGCAATGAGGATGGGATTTGGAGACGTCAGAGCTGACGGAGCACAACAGAGCACTAAACAGAGCACGTGGCTGAAGATGCACCAACGGCTGAACCATGTCTAGCAGCGTCATACCACCCACTCCATTCAACCCGGCACAAAAAGACTGGGACTCATATATGGACCTATTCCAGATGTTTCTGGAGACCAACAACTTGAAGGATGCCACTACCAGAAAGAAGCAAGTGGTATTCCTAACTCACTGTGGGCTGACCGTGTTTAAGATGGCCAAGGCACTAGCCAAAGCGGCTGAGGTGAAGTCCATGGATTGGGACATCCTCGAGCCCCTTCTACGGGCCCACTACGCACTGATCGTACCAACGCTTGTTCGAAGACATGAATTTTATCAGGGAGACCAGCGGAAGGGAGAAAGCGTTGCAGATTTCATAGCGGATCTCCGGAATTTGGGAGGCCTCTGCGGGTTCGCCGACCTCGAAGAAGCCCTGAGAGACCGAATAGTTCTGGGATTAGATGCACTAGCAACGCAAAGTAAGCTGATGGCTAAAGGTGATATTAGCCTTGCAGATGCCATCGCCGATGCTACTGCAGCAGAAGCAACCAGGAAATCGGCTGCACGAATGCGCTGCACCCATGCCCCGCTCCGCCAACTCGCCGGCAAAATCTCACCTCACCTGGAAGGACAGGCAACGACAGCCCACCACGAGGACCTCGAATCGTCATCAGAAAGCGATGAAGAAGAGGTCAAGCGGCTCTGGTCTGAACGAGACCAACGCCATCAATGTAACCAGAGAGTGCAGTACCAATGTGCTGGTTGTGGGGCAAACCACCCACGATCAGACTGCAAATTCCTCAATGCGCTCTGCCATGTGTGCAGGAAAAGAGGTCACATCGGAAGAGTCTGTAGAAGCAAGCAAGGATCCAACCCACCTCAGAGGGGGACCAACTACTGCCAGTCCACAGGAAGTCGTCCTGTGAATCGAGAATACTTAACCCACCAATGGAACAACCACTCCTACAGAAACAAACCACTAGCCCAGTCAACGAAACGAGAAGAGGCACACCAAACCATAGTAGTTGGTCCCCCTCTGAGGTGGGTTGGATCCATTACAATCGGTCACGCCTCATCATTAGACACTAAGAAGATCTGGGTGAAGGTCGCCATCGAAAACCAGCCCTGCATGATGGAAGTCGATTCAGGATCGTTCCTCTCAATGGTTTCCTGGAAGACCTTTAAACAATTAATTCCCACCGTCCGGCGGCAAGACCTCAGATTCCAAAGAATCATACTTAAGGACTATCAGGGAAATCAAATTCCAGTCGTTGGATCCAGCAAAGTCCGTGTCTCATTTAAAAATCGTACTGCATCCCTACCACTAACCGCAGTCGACAGTGATCGGCCTAGTTTGTTAGGCCTCCAATGGTTCGCCCCACTTGGAATTGAAGTAGCCAGCATTCACCAAACCAACAGCGATGACTGGGAAGAGGCCATTGTCTGGGAGTTCCAGGACGTCTTTACAGAGAAATTAGGCGAGTACAAGGGGACCCCGATATCATTTAACCTTAACCCCAAAGTAGCTCCCATCCGCCTTAAGCCTCGTTGAGTTCCATTTGCCCTTAAACCAAAGATTGATGAGCAGCTTGATAAATTAATAGCCCAGGGTGTGTTAGAACCAACCGACCACGCTTCCTGGGAAACCCCAATTGTAACACCCATCAAGCCGGATGGATCGTTAAGAAATTGTGGGGACTACCGAGCCCCCCTGAATCACGCCCTTCAGCAGAACGCTTACCCGGTACTGGTGGTACAACACCTTCTCCATTCCCTGGGGGGCGGAAAAGTCTTCGCAAAATTGGATTTAGCACAGGCATACCAACAACTGCCTGTAGACAAAAAAACGGCGGAGGCACAAACGATCGTTATGCACCAAGGTGCATTTAAGTGCAACCGACTCCAATTAGGAGTTAGCGTGGCCCCAGGAATTTTTCAGAGCTTGATGGAGAGACTACTACAGGGTATAAAAGGGGTTGTACCTTATTTTGATGACATTTTAATTGCTGCTCCAACTAGAGAAATACTAAGCGAGCGCCTGAGGTTAGTTATCCAGAAATTTAAAGTCTCTGGCCTTAAAGTAAAAAAAAATAAGTGTCAACTGTGTACGGATAAAATAGAATTTTTGGGGTACTTAATCGATAAACAAGGCATTCACCCCACCGATAGCAAGCTAAGGGCAATCAAAAATGCTCCAAGGCCCAGAAATAAGACTGATCTCCAAGCTTTCCTGGGCCTTATCAATTTCTACAATGTATTCCTGCCCCACAAAGCGACCATAGCCAAGCCCCTACATCGTCTGTTGGACAAAAAGGCAACCTGGGTTTGGGGACATCGAGAGGAACACGCGTTCCGACAAGTAAAAAAACTTATTGAGTTCAGATGCTGTTTTGATGCAGTATGATGAGACTTTGCCATTAACAATTATATGCGATGCATCACCATTCGGAGTGGGTGCCATTTTGAGCCATGTGTTACCAAACAGTAGTGAAGCCCCTATTGCCTACTTTTCAAAAACGCTATCAAAAGCTGAACGTAACTATAGTCAAATCGATACAGAGGCTCTTGCTGTCGTTTCTGCTGTTAAACGATTTCATGAATATATTTATGGGCGAGTTTTTACTATAGTTACCGACCACAAACCTTTGTTGGGGATTATAGTGGGGGACAAGCCAACCCCTTATATATTATCTCCCAGAATGACTCGCTGGTCAGAATTCTTGGTTGCATATAATTATAAACTGCAACACTGCCCAGGGAAAGCCATCCCCCATGCTGACGCACTAAGCCGTGCACCACTTCCAGAAACCATTCATGACCCAGCTCCAACTCTCGCGACACTCCAGATTGAGACACTTCAATCACCACCACTAACAGCTCGAGATATCGCGATCGAAACCAGACACAATCCCGTTTTGGCGCGAGTTCTTAGCTGGGTCGAGCGAGGATGGCCATTGGATCAAATCCCTGACAACTTCAGTCCTTTCAAGAATTGACAGACGGAACTGTTTTCCCAGAAAGGCTGCGTAATTTGGGGGGATAGAGTCGTCGTCCCAGAGCGGCTGCAATGAGTGGTATTGAAAACCTTGCATGAAGGCCACCCCGGCATCGTGTGCATGAAGGCGCTCGCACGAAGCTACGCATGGTGGCCGGGTATCGACAAGCAAATCAAGGCCTGGGTAAAGACTTGTTGCAAATGCCAGGAAGTTAGCAATGCCCCACCGAAAGCAACCCCAACAGAGTGGGAAACACCCAGGGGACCATGGTCCCGTATTCATATTGACTTTGCGGGACCTACTAAAGAACACACATTCCTAGTAACGGTGGATGCCTACTCAAACTGGCTTGGAATCCATGAAATGAAAAGTACCACAACCGAATCCGTCATCAGGAAATTGGACAGATTATTCGCAACCCATGGACTGCCAGACGTTCTGGTATCTGACAACGGGCCCCACTTTACCGCGCTTTCTTTTGAACAGTATTTGGCGGACTGTGGTATTCGCCATGCGCTAACTTCGCCGGCGTATCCTGCGGCCAATGGAAGAGCTGAGAGCATGGTACAATTTGTCAAAAAAACCCTACATAAAATGGACTTTGGCGATATCGAAGATAAGATTAACTGGATACTCCTTCTTCAACACATCACTCCGCACAGCGTCTCCAACAAGACTCCAGCCGAATTGTTAATGGGATGAAAACTCCGCTTCCACCTTGACCGACTACACCCATTGTACAAACCAGAAAAACCACACGGATCCAGTGGGAAATGCCGCGAATTCCAGACAGGTGACTTCGTCTTTGCTAAAAACTTTTCTGGTGATCCTTTGTGGGTCGAGGCAACTGTAATCCAAGTAACAGGACCCAGGTTGTACCGAGTAAAAAGTCGCGATGGAAGAATATGGAAGCGCCATATTGATCAGCTGCGTTCAAGGCTGCAACCTCATTTCTGTGACTCCGGTAACTTCCAAACTGAGGGGGAAGGAGATGCCGAGGAGACCAAGTTCGAAACGGCAGAAAGCACGAGTGGAAGAAGTGAGCATTCGGAAGGCTCTGAGAGAGTGGTGGACTTGCCTCAAAGAGACACCTCGTCAGAAGCAAGCCCACAAAGGCAAAGAGGACAACGAGGACAATAGCGGCACCGAGTTTTTAAATGAAGGACCGGAGACACCCTAATCGTCAAAAAAACATCCCGCCCAAACAAGATTATAAACAAGTACCGGGGGGACAGCGAAAATCTAACAGACAATCTAAACAACCTGCCTACCTCAAAGATTACGTCACCGCACCCCTTAAACGGAACCTGGGGGGAAGGGGTGTTGTGAATTAATAAAAAGTGAATTAATAAAAGTGCTTAATAAAGATTATTAAAACCTTTAGAAAAGTGCAGGGTTCTGACCCTGCACTTCTGATTGGCCGATAATAGCGACATCTGATTGGTCCGTTCAGGAGAATCTGATTGGCTATTAGCAGGCCTCTCTCATTGGTTAAGGGAACTAACGCTTCCCGTTTCTTATTGGTTATTTGATCAGCAGCTTGCCTATAAAAAGGGCTATTGCTGCCATAGTTTTTGCTCTGTTCCACAATGTTAAATAAAGAGTTGAAGTTCACTGTTCATCGTCTCATCTCCAATCCTTGCGCCCATGCGCAGAACATAACAGAAAGTCTGTCTTTCTTCCTTTCTTTTGGCATGGAATAATCAAGAAATTCACAGCAAATAACAGTTCTACATTATTGAACACTGAAAGTTGTTCATGTTCTGTTAACAAGACATGTGTTTTCTGTAACTGCCTTGGGCAGTTTGGTGTTCCGAAGAGACCTTTTGATCCATTGCAAACTTTTGATGAGTATGCTTTTACCAAGGCTCGCTAATAAACATTGTAAGCCGGGTTGTCAGAAGAAGTTCCTTACAGAAACTCAGTGGTTCTTCCAGGTTCTGCATAACTACGATATCTCTCCCAAATCTTCAACAAAATTGGATTTCTAAATAAGGAAATCTATCTATCTATCTATCTATCTATCTATCTATCTATCTATCTATCTATCTATCTATCTATCTATTTTATTTATTTTTGTTTTATTTGGTATGTCAATTGCTTACAAGATAATAGCTAAAAGTACAAACATAGTTATGAATACATATATATAAGAAAATGAATACATACATATTATGAATACATACATTATGAATACATACATATAAGAAAAATAAAAGAAACAATAGGACAGGGACAGTAGGCACATTGGTACGCTTATGCACGCCCCCTACAAACCTCTTCGGAAAGGGGTGAGGTCAATAGTAGGCAGTCTAAGGTTAAAGTTTTTGGTATGTGGGGAAGAAACCACAGAGTCAGGTAGAGTATTCCAGACATTGACCACTCTGTTGCTGAAGTCGTATTCCTGCAATCAAGTTTGGTGCGGTTTACCTTGAGTTTGTATCTATTGTTTGTTCTTGTATTGTTATGGTTGAAGCTGAAGTATTCATTGACAGGTAAGTCATTGCAATGTATGATTTTATATACTATACTTAGATCGGACCGAAGGCGGCTTAGTTTTAGGTTTTCTAGGTCTAGAATTTCAAGTCTGGTGGCACAAGGTATTCTACAACGAGTAGTGGAGTGGAGAACTCTTGTTGTGAAATATTTCTGGACTTTCTCAACTGTGCTAATATCAGATACGTAATGTGGGTTCCAGACTGATGAGCTGTATTCGAATATTGGTCTAGCAAATGTTTTGTATGCTCTAGTTAGTAATGTAATATTACCAGAGAAAAAGCTATGTAAGATTAGGCTAACAATTCTTAATGCCTTTTTGGCTATGTAGCTACAGTGGGCTCTAGCACTTAGATCATTAGAGATGAGTACTCCAAGGTCTTTTACAGAGATTGGATCATCAACAAGGTCTTGACTATTCAGCCTGTGTTTTATTTTCTGATATATATTTTTTTGCCAATATGTAAGACAGAGCATTTATTTGTTGAGATTTGAAGTTGCCATTTGTTTGACCATTCTGATACATAGTTGAGGCCTTTCTGAAGGGTAGCAGTATTGTCTTTGGTGTTGAATAGCTTTACATTATCAGCGAAGAGAACGCAGTTGCTCTTAATATGATCACAGAGGTCATTTATGTAGAGTATGAAGAGAGTTGGTCCTAGAACACTATCTTGGGGGACACCACTGTTGACAGGTACAGAATTTGATAGGATGCTCCCAATTTTGACCATTTGTTGTCTGTTTGACAGGAATGCTTCTATCCAGTTACGCAGGTGTCCAAGATTTTAGTTTTAGTAGTAGTTAGTCACCATGTTAGTCACCATGCTCAACTGTTTTAACTGCAACAGGAAACAGGAAACTATTTAGAACAAAAGAGCATAGCGCCATAGATCCAAACTTGTAAACACTGCCATTTACTGGTTGAATGCTACTATAGTTATTGCACAGAAATACATTCCAACAATGAATTCCAACAATACTTAAGCAGATAGTTGTTTTAGTCTGGCCAGATTCTGTCTTTTGGTGAGAAATAATGAAGTAACTTCGAAGTAAGTCCACATGACAAACTATAATCACTTTTATGAATATTTGAATTTTGAATAATATGGATGTGGCTTCTTCTCTAATCTGTATTCTGCTAAAGAGTTGGCTTGTTTTCTGCTAAAATATTGGTTGTTACTATGGTATGCAGGGGTAAAGGTTTTTCGGTTTTACATTTTGACTCAGAGACATTAAACATGCTCAGTTGCTTTGTTCTTTGGAAATAGCCTGTAGGGATAAAAAAAGGCTGTGTGGTAATTCTGCTTAGTATAATATTTGAAATATATAATTCAATGCATCCATTTTTAAAAGCATACATTTTGTCTACTTGAATAAACATAGGACTTCACAGTGGGAAATTTGAGAGAAGGAAGCCCAAGAAACAATATTTAAAATGAATGTTATTTGTCAATGTAATAGCTTTCATTGATATAGAACAGTTAGTTGTCTGTTCTTTTTGGACCTTCTTACGCTAAAAGGCACGTGTTAAAAGATGGCATAAAACACAGGGGTGGAACAGAAAATAAAGTGAAAGAGGAGAAACCAGAAATAAATCTCATATATTCCAAGTACATTGTTGTCCTCCATGGAAAAATCACTGTATTTTCATATTTATTGTGATATTTTTTATGTATTTTGATCTAAGTTGCAAGGTTTCCTAACAGGATCAGAATGAAGATCCTTGTATAGAGGATTTTCATAAATCATAAAATATATTATTCTTATATAGCATCATGTTACACTTGATTGTTCACTTGAAGAACGCAAAGATGGCTCATTCTACATTTGGGCAAGAATTAAATAGCTATGCATTTTATCAACATCATCAAAATGGCTGAAAGGCAGTTGCAGTTGTGGGTTTGTGGAAATGTGTGTCTGGTTGAGTTTTGGGTGCATTTTGGTTTGCAATAACATCACAGCTGTTTTGCTTTTTATTCCTGGTCTGTCTTTTTGCCTGTCTGTACGTCTGCAGGTTTAGAGGATGAATGAATGGATGGATGGATGGATGGATGGATGGATGGAAGTGGGGTTGATGGATGGATGGATGTAAGATGGATGGATGGATGGATGGATAGCTAGATGGATGGGTAAGTGGGTGGGTGGGTGGAAGGAAAGATGGATGAACAGATGGATGGATGGAAGGAAGGATGGACAGATGGATGGATGGGTGGATGGATACATGCATGCATGGAGAGATAGGTATATAGATAGATTTGAGGTGATACTGATGTGAGGAAATACACAACTATATGAATAATACAGTTTATTTGAGCATCCTATCCTTAGGTTGTATATTTATTTATTAACTTATTTCTTTATCTATGCATTTATATATTTAGTTATTTATTCATCTATCCACCCATGTCTTTAATATTTGTCTTTTTGAAAAGATGTCTCCAACGTTGGTCCATTTATTATCTTGATTCATTTTTGATCAGTCTACCCAACGGAAGTTTGTTTGGAAAAAAGATTTGATGCCAGATAGAGTTGGCTCATAGAGATCTGATGACTAATTAGATCCTTTGTGTATTAAAGAATGGAAAGAGATAAAGATTTTTTTCTTTTTTTTTCCAAAAGGAAGTTTGTGTTCACAGTCCAGTTGCCTTCTGGCAAAAAAAGAGCAATTGACTAAAATTTGCTGGTTCCGTGCTCATGAGACACATGGAAGATAAACAGAAGGAAGTTATGAGATAACCAACTAGCAAAATGAAGTTTGTAAAAACTCAGATCAGAGGAAACTCCAGAAGAAAAATGAATTGGGAGTTGTTACTTTATCCAAGCTGTAGCCTATGATTTCGGCACTTCCAGACCAGACAATGTCTGGAGCATGAAAGGTGATGGATGGATGAATAAATTCTTGACTTATAACCACAACTGAAGCCAAACTTTCCTTTGCTAAGTGAAACAGTTAACAAACAGTTGCTAAGTGAATTCTGTCCCATTTTTTGCCTTTTTTTGGCCACCACTGTTAAGTGAATTGCCTCAGTTGTTGAGTTAGTCACATGGTTGTTAAGCAAATCTGACTTCCCCGTTGACTTTTGCCTGTCAGAAGGTCGCAAAAGGGGATCATGTGACCCTAGGACATTGCAACAGTCATAAGTCCATGCCAGTTGCCAAACCTCCGAATTTTGATCATATGACCATAAGGACGCTGCAGTGCTTGTAAGTGTGAAAAACGGGCATAAGTCACTTTTTCCAACTTCAAAGGGTCACTAAACAAATAGTTGTAAGTCAAGGACTAACTACATGATTTCCACCTTCTTCTGTTAGATGGGAGGAAAATTCTCTCTCTTTTTTTTATAGAGTATATAAAAGTTGTGACATGCCCCTGTTGGAATCTGATTCTGAGGGGGAGGGTGAACAGCTGACAGGGACTGGGAGTGTGGCTCTGGTGGCTGTGGAAGAAACTGGGGAAGGGCACAGTCTGTCTGGGCTTTCAGAGGAAGACCCAGGCCCACCCCCTCTTCATCTTAGGGCACGCAGGGAGGAACAGAGAAGGGAACAACATGAGTTACGTGGGTTACAGGGGAGAAAAGGGCCCTGATTTCCTCCATTAGCTGCAGCTGGGAAAACAATATTTAAAAAGGGTGTTTGCACACAGGACCTTGCTGGAAGTGTGTGCATTATCTTTGTTTGTCAAGTCTTATCTGGGTTCTGGCGTCCTCCCAACTGTTATCTTCATTATCTTTTGAAGTCTGCAATTCCTTATCCTGCCCTGCCTTGTTAATTGATGCAGCGTGGTTTGTGTTGGTTTTTATTTATAATTTATATGTACTTTGGGTTCAGATGGAATTTCTTCCCTTTAAAAACTGTTCTTGGGAGAGTTTTTTCTCCAGCTGATGATAACTGGATATTGGGAGACAAGTTGGAGGTATTGTTCTGTCCTTTATAATTACTGGCTAAATGTATAAAGACAGACAGATAACTCTACAAAGGCATCCATACAAAGTTTCTTTATTGGTTCATCAGGCATCCTCATATATAACTCATGGTTATGTCAAGATTCATCTCAATGTCCAAATCTTTGCATAGAGTTGAAGTCCTCCAAGCTTAATGTTGCCAAGGTTAGAGACCCCTGCCCTATACCATTCCAGACAAATGGTTGTCCAGTCTCTTCTTAAAAGCCTCCAGTGATGGAGCATCCATAACTTCTGAAGTCAAGTTCTTCCACTGGTTAATTGTCAGGAAATTCCTCCTTAGTTCCAGTTTGTTTCTCTCCTTGATGAGTTTCCACCCATTGCTTCTTGTCCTGCTCTTCGTGTGCTTTGGACAATAGCTTGACTCCCTCTTCTTTGTGGCAACCCCTGAGATACGAGAACACTTGTGGAGTTTCAGCTTCAGAAAACCCCCAGGAAGGGCTGACTTTGGTGGAAGAGGAACATGAGAACTCTCCAGAGCAGAATTGGATGGTGCCAGGAGCTGTTTGGGGCTTCATGATGAAATTTCTCATAAGTTTTCAATGAAATTTCCATCACGGAAGGAAGTAAATATATAATTTCCCACATCTCGTAAAAGCCCCTCTCTGATTTTTCTTCTTCAGCACCTAAGAACTTTCCCAAAGTACCTTACAAGGATAAATAAAAGCAATAGAATGAGATGCATAATGGAAAACACCCATTCAAGAAAAATAGAATGCTATTTCAATATGCAGCCAAATTATAAAAGAGACAGTAGCACCCGGAAATCTCAGATCAAAAAACAAATATCCACCTACCCACCAATTTTTTCAAAGAAAAACTAAAGCATTAGCAAGTATGAAGGTCTGTGAGCTTAATTCCGGTAAATCAAGAACCGCTGGCCAAAATTAAGAGAGAAAGTAGTTAATACAGTTTTGATAACAAACCCCATCCCTGTTAAAATATGATATACTTACCAGCCTAATTTTATAGGAATAAGACTCAGCACGGTGTCTCTGGCACTGATTTTAATTAGCAGACAGGCTTGTGGGAAAATAAAATAACCCCCTGAACCTGCTCAGCTGCTGGAATTTTTAAAGACTAGAGCCACTGTTTTAAACAGAATATGGAAATGAGTAAGCCATTAGTACAGATCTTATAAGAATAAAAAATATCGTCCAGTTGTCTGGCCTCGGATAGCTGCATTCTTTAGATCAATCAAAGTCTCTGGATGGTTTTGTGGGCAACAATCAGCAAAGCACATGACAGAAATGTCTACCTAGGAGAAAATAGTAAATAATATTTTAATTATTTTAAATAATCAAACTGAATTGTTGAATTCTCATCCAGTGAGTTGTCCCACGGTGAATTGGTTCTGGTGAGTTGGCCATGGCATATTGTCCCAAAGTTGAGTTGGCCATGGTGAGTTGTTCTGTCATGAATTGTCCTGTGGCGAGTTGGCCAAGGTAAGTTGCCACATGGTGAGTTGGCTGCAGAGAGCTGGCCACGGCGTAATGTCCCAAAGTTGGGTTGGCCATGGTGAGTTGGCTGCAGAGAGTTGACCAAGGTGTATTGTCCTAAAGTTGAGTTGGCCATGGCAAATTGTTCCATGGTGAGTTCTTCTGCAGTGAATTGGCCATGGCAAGTTGCCTCATAGTGAGTTGGCCATGGTGAGTTGGCTGTAGGGAATTGACCACCATGAATTGTTCTGTGGTGAGTTGGCTGCAGAGAGTTGGCCAGGGCATACTGTCCCAAAGTTGAGTTGGCTATGGCAAATTGTTCCATGTGAGTTGTTCTGTGGCAAGCTGGCTATGGCATATTGTCCGATGTTAAGCTGGCTGTGGTGATTTGTCTGTAGAGAGTTGGCCCGGGTGAATTGTCCTGTGGTGAGTTGGCCATGGTGAGTTAGCTGGAGAAAGTTGTCTCATTCCAGTTACAGAGACTTTGCTCTGCATAAATTTTCAACTCCGGTGCTGCTGTTATCTAAAGCAATAAATAGATTGAGGAATGATACATCCTGCTGTCCAATTTCTGAACCGTCTTTGTTCCCACTCCATCCAGGTGGGTGACCTATGTGCAGCCTTCATTCATCTCCCTGCCAAACAAAGCCACACTCTGCTCTGGCCAGCTGGCTGGATTGTGACATCCAAAATAGAAGCTCACTTCTCAGTGGAGAGAAAGGAAATGAGAAATGGCCCCTTCCCCATGGATGACTCAAAACCCTTCAACTCTTCAAAAATGCATCACATTATTGATGATTTTGATATTTGTGTGATTTTGCTAAACTTGGTAAGTTGTACCAACTGGCTGTCTGAACCTGGAGGCTAAAGCAGCATTATGTTGTGGCCAGCAGCCAAAACAGAGGAGGAGAAGGAGGAGGCATGGGAGTCAGGATCAGCATCAAGGCAACCTGAGAGCTCCGAGGGGGAAGAGGGAATGGAGCTGGCAGAGAGAGAGAGGGAGAGAGACAGAGAGGGGTGGAGCCTGGGCCTTCCGTCAACCCTCTGATGGAGAGTCAACAGCCCCCAGGTCTGGAGGTGGCTGATGAGGATGAGCATGCTCAAACTGATGCTCAGAAGGCAGAGGAGAGGAGAGGGGTGGAAATCTATGGGCCGGTCTTTGGGACGGAAGAGCCACTGCTGCTGGCAAAGCCCCACCCTAGCTCTGGGGATAAAAGGCAGGGAGCGGAATTGGAGAGGTATGGCAGAAAACTATTCAGCTGCTGGACAGATGGACAGACTTGTTAGCCTGCATTGAGAGAGAAACTTTTTGCCGGGGCTGCTCCTAATAAAGGAATTTTTGAGTTCACGTCAGAGGGTTTGTTGTGTTTGGGGAGCTGGGTCAGAACACATTAGGAAACCTGTAAAATAATACAAGATACTGTAGCAGAGAAACCAGCAAGATTACAGGTAATTCTTGAGTCACAACAACTCATTTAGTGACTGTTGCGAAAGCCCTGAAAACAGGAGCATTTTTCAGTTACAACTTCTGCAGCTTTCCCAGGGTCACATGATCAAAATCCAGCCATTTGGCAACTGGCTCACATTTATGATGGTCCCCGGAGTCAGTTGATTCCCCTTTTGTGACCTTCTAGTGAGCAAAGTCAATGGGAAGCCAGATTCACTTAATGACCGGGTTGCTAGCTTATCCACTGCAGGGATTCGCTTCACAATTATGGCAAGAAAAGTCACAAAACGGGGCAAAGCTCCCTGAACCCATGTCTCGCTTAAGCACAGAAATTTGGGTCTCAATTGTGGCCATAAGTTGAAGACTACCTGCGTAGCAATGGAGTCATGACGAAGTTCATGGACACACAGATTGTCGTCGACTTGCGACCAGAATCGGGTTGAATTTCCATTGCAGAGCAATGTAGCCATTAAGGGAGCCCTGTGCAATTTTACAAATTTTTTTTTTGGGGGGGGCATGTTTGTTAAGCGAATCAATGCAGGTTGTTAAGTGAATCATGCAACAGTGAAACGAATCCCGCTTCCCTCATTGTTCTGACCCAGGCTTCATAAATTGTAATTAATCACAAGTTTGTTTTAAAAGCAAAACCTATTTTATTGCAACACTGGGAATTGTTTTCATTCCCAGCCAGAATTAAGCTCAAACAGTCCCCCAAGATAAGCACCCACCTTTCAGTTCTGTGGCATGCTGCCAAAAACAGAAATATCCAATTAACTAGAAAAGAAACCAACCGAAGTACCAGAAAAAAACCAACCAAAATACACAGAGCTTCAAGGAGGACTTGGAACCGATCGAACTACTTTGCTTCCTGCAAAGGTTTTGTCCTTTAGGCCTGACTTTCCCTTACAGGAGGGGCAATTACTCCTGAGTCACCCCTTTTGTTTTAGCTGCTCTCGCCTTCAAGCAGATCTGTGCACACACGCACTGGGAACAGGCTCCCTCTCTTCCTCTGCCTTGCTGCTGCCAGACTCTGGAGGCTCCAGAATCAGCACCTCACTCCCAGATGGTCCTGGCCCCATCCCTGCATCAGACACAGGATCCTCATCTGAGTCCTCTCCAGACTCCCTGACTGGTCCCCGTTCTTCCCCACTGTCTGCACTGGCTGCTGGCCAACTACAACACCCATTGACTCTGTGTGTGAGGAGCCAATGGTAAAGGTAAAGGTTCCCCTCGCACATCCGTGCTAGTCATTTCCAGCTCTAGGGGTGCTGGTGCTCACCTCTGTGACAAAGCCATAGAGCCAGTGCTGTCCGAAGACATCTCCGTGGTTGTGTGGCCAGTATGACTAAACACCAAAGGCACATGGAATGCTGTTTCCTTCCCACCAGAGGTAGTCCCTATTTTTCTACTTGCATTTTTACACGCTTTCGAACTGCTAGGTTGGCAGAAGCTGGGAGAAGGAACTGGAGCTCACTCCATTACGTAGTGCTCGGGATTCGAACCGCTGAACTGCCAACCTTTCTGATCAGAGTCTTAGACACTCAGCCACTGCGTCCCTGGGGAGCCAATGGAGAAAGTCACAAATGGCAATCATGGGATCTACCAGGGCATCATAAATACATGCCAGTTGCCACAGCAATCCAAATTTTGATCCCATGACTGTAGAGATACTGATACAGGTTGTCGTGTGTGGACAATCCTAAGTCATTTATTTCAGGGCTGTTTTAATGTCAAATCGATCGTTAAAAAAATATTTTGTAAGTTGAGAACTTTCTGCCTAAACATTATTTATCAGCTCGTGTTATGTCTTTACTTCTAAGCAGCTTCTTGCTGGCTCCAAGAAGGCATGTAAGCAAAAGCTTTATGGTCATGTGTGACCATGTCTTGAGATTTTTTCTGGGGTGTTTGGACACAGAAGATCCTAAAACTATCTTCTTACTTTTGCTAATGCAAGTTCAGAAAGAGAGAAGGTGTGGGGAGAATTCTAGAATGTTGGCTATTGGTCTAGGGAGATGCATCAGGTTAAGACTCAAATGATTTATACATGCCCTCTTTGATGAAATTTGTTTTAAAAGATCATATTTTAATGGATGGAATACTTATCCATTAAAATGTTCAATTTGATTAAATTAAGAAAGAGCATCAGGGAAGAGCGACCAGGGAATTGCATATGCATTGCAAATGAATGGCTAATCCAAAGAGTTCCCAAAAACTGGGGAATCAGGACAAATGTCAAATCAAGGGAGAAGCACAGACTAGAAGCATTCACACAATTGTGGGTAGTTTTTTTCCAGATTCTACTGAGAGATGCTAATCAGGGATTTAGGGTCAAGTGAATTCAGAAGTTGGTGAATTCTCCATCTGTCCATCCATCTGTTCATCCATCCATCCATCCATCCATCCGGCCAAACATGCATACATCCAAGCATGCATATATACATACATCCGTCTGGCCTTCCTTCCTCCCTCCCTCCCTCCCTCCCTCCCTCCCTCCCTCCCTTCCTTCTGTTCATCCTCCATCCATCTGATCAACCTTCCTTCCTTCCATCTGTTCATTCTCCATCCATTTATTCCACCTCCTTCCCCCCTCCCTCTCTTCCTCCCTCCCATCCTTTTCATCCTTTTTCTACCAGAAGATTGTAGACAGACCTAGAGGTATTAAAGGATTGGATATGGGCCAATCATCTGAGAAAACAGAAGAAATCTTGATAGCCTTACAGTAAACTCCATAGATAGACTATCCATGGTTCTTTCTAGACCGGGATAGTCCATCTAGTGCCTTCATAACATCATGTCTAATTTTCTGCATAACTTCCACCTTCAAAGATGATTCAGGGAATCCATAAACACAAAGTGTTGACATCTATTGTGTGGTATTGGTGGTTGGAATCACATTACACCAATCCTCCCTGGTTATTCCTGGTAATCTTCTCAATGTTGAGTTATCGTCAAGATATTGGTGCTCATTCAGAAAATGCTAATGTTGTGGTTAGCCAGCAGCAGGTGTGGATGGTGGAGAACAGCAAGGACAGATGAGGGGCCAGGACCCTGAGGGGGTAGACTGCTGCCTTCAGAGATTGTGGGGGCTGACAGCAGCAATGAGGAGGTTCCCGAGGTGCCTGTGCCAAGTGTATGTGCGTGCAAGATTGCTCCTAGGAAAGAGCAGCTGCAACAGCACAGGCGACTCAAGGAGTAAGGCTGCAAGGTAATGGCCCCTCCTTCAAGAAGATAAAAGCCAGGTTTGAAGAAGCGTTCTTTGCAGAAGGCAAAGACTCTCTGAGACTCAGCCTCGTGGACATTATAGTTAGTATTTGAAAACTCTTGTAAACTATTTTTTATCTCTGGGTTTTTGGCAGCCTTGACAAACAACTTGGCAAGATTCTTTCCTGTCGGAGCTAATTACTTGGAAGCAGCCTTTTATCTGTGAAGAAACAGAATTTGTGGATTAAACCTTAAAAGGTGAGGGCTGCTGCCTTTGACTTGTGTTCGCTCTCTTGGAACCAGGTTGGGTCAGAACAGTTAAATGGTCTAAATATTTTTTGAAATCCCTCTGTTGATATTCCCCATCCCTTAATACTTCTTTAGAGAGCTTTGCTTGTAGTATCAACAATAATAAGGTTTACAAGGGTCGTAATCCCACCCATGGAATTTGCTGTCTTTAGAAATTCTTTGCGCATCTTCTATACTTTAAATTGTACCAACAATTTAAGGCAGACCTCTTTACACAAAACTTTCACGGCCTTCCTTGATGTGTTTGCTTTTATTATTATAAACCACACTGTGTTTGTCAAAGAGCCCTCTATAAATATAAATATTTACAGTAGCAACCACGGCATCTTCATGAAGGGGACATCAGAAACAATTTACTGATGTCTTCTAATCCAGCCTTTCTTCAGCAATATTTCCCTGAATTTCCTAATTAATTACATGGAAAATTAGAACTTTTAATTAATGATTTATCAGTTGTAGCTAGTTCTAATTCTTTTCTTGTAATAGCCCTCTCTCAGAAAAGTGTCTTTATTTTATAATTTTATTTAACAAAACAACAACCTTGAAGTATTTAATTACGGCAGGGATTTTTCGTCATACAAAGAGTAGTATACGTGAGTGCCAGTTATTCTTTTTTTTTTTTTTTTGAGGGGGGGGTTCTCTTGAAATATCTTCAAATTCTCCTTCCATCTCTCGTTTCTGTGTTTTGAGAAATGGGCACAAATGAAACAAACACTTCAGTTAGTACATCAACAAGGATTATCCATGCGAGACAATTTACTTGAAACACCGCTAGATCTGAAGAGCTCAAGGTCAATTTGTTTTTGTAAATGCTGAAAACCAAAACAACCCTTTTGGAAGAATTCTTATTTCCCCCCTCCATCTGAAGTCTATCTATGCCCCTCGATCTCGGCTTGCCTCCTACGTTTCCACCATCTGAATGGGCCATGTTAAAAATGAAGAAGACTTCAACTTAAGTCCTCTTGGGTGGTATAGCACACTGGACAATGAGTATTCTCTGATGATATCAGTATCTCGTAGAAATGTATGTGATTCAACAGTGCCACCATCTTTTTTACATGGTTGGCTTGCTAGCTGGGCATCTAACTTCTTCCCTTTTTCATCCAGGATTTCTCATGGTGGGTGAGCTATGGTGGTGAAGCAGAGTGAACAAAATATATTTAAATTGACATCTGGCCAGTTCCATAAATTGTCTCTATTGCATCATAATCAATTCATTGTAGAAATGTCTACTTATTGCAATGAATATGAGAAAGGACTACTGGTAGTCCTTGGCTTACAACAGTTCATTTACTGACTGTTCAAAGCAGTGGAGGTATTCTACCGGTTTGGCCCGGTTTTGCCGAGCCGGGAGCAGCAATGAGCAGCGGAGACCGAACCAATTCTCTCCACTGCTGTGCTGTTGGGACCACCTGTCCACTCCCTACTCACCTTTATCCTCTGAATTTGAAGTGCAGCGGTTTTGCACGGCACAGATGAGTGCCACGCGGCACCTGCTGAACTGAGCAGGATCATGTAGGCTTTCAGGAGGTGAGTTAGAATGCCTCTGTGCCTGCACAAATGCCTCTGCGCCTGTGCAAAGTGAACATTTGGTATGCATGCAAATTGTGTGCACATTTGCAAAGTGCGCCCACCAAGGAACGCCCACCGAACCGGTGGTAAAAAATATTTGAATCCCACCACTGGTTCAAAGTTACAATGGTACCAGTGGTGGGCTTCAACTGGTGTAACAACTGGTTCAGTGAGCGTATGCTTTGTCTGTGTCCTTAGGATCACCTGAGTAGTGCAAATGACAAACCTCCAAGTGGCCTCAATGACTCTCTAAAAGAATGCAAATGACCAGCTGTCTGCAAGGAGTATCAATCCTTCATTTCCCTACCATCCAGTCAGAGCCGAAGAAGCTTCTTGGATGAGAAGTGAAATGTCTTCAAAGAAAGACCAGAAAGTCCAGTTGCCTCTTGAAAAAACATCTTTGGGACAACCATGACCTGGATGATGGAGAATCTCCATAGACAATCAAGCTCAGAGATTGCCAAAGACCCTAAAAGAATATTTATTGTGTCAGTGTAAACCCATTCACTTCAGAATAATATCAAATATTGCCCCCAAATGTAGACATCAAATGTAGACATCAACAAGCTTTCCTGATTCCTCCCTCCAAAGCAATGAACTCAGTTTTGAAAGGCCACAAAAATTATATAGCACACTCAGACCCGTCCATCATGCTAGACCTTCAGTAAACAAGGATATGTAGAGAAGTGGATCAAAAGAGTCAGAATAGAAAGCAGAAAAAATTGCATCAGGAGATAAAAGAAAAGGAAGTGAAATCTCATTCGATACACTAGCTCCGTTCATTACCCACCTCTCTCTATTTTTCTACTCATAAAAATCAACTTTGATTTCACCTCACATCAATTCATATGCTTCCTTTATTCTTTAAAATGCAAAAGAAATCCTCTCTTTGTGTGGATCTCATCAATTCCACCTACCCTGACTTTCGTGGCCAAGGGAAAAAACGCACAGTGTTTTGTACTATTGCGTTGCTTTTTCCCCTCCTTAACCTTCATTTATTTGTGTGCAACTGTATCCTAATTTATATTCTCTGTATGATCAAAACACCGCAATATTCTGTATCATCGTCGACAAGTATCTTCAGTCCACCTTCATTCATTCGTTCATTCATTGCCACACGCAACTCCGGTTCATTCCTTTCATGTTTTCCCCCTGATGTACACAATGCTCACTTCCATTTAACAACAAGCTTGGTTTTAAGATGTGCAGTCTTTTTAATTTTATTTGACAAAGAGCATAGACCAGGGGATTGTAGTCAGATGCCACCTGATTTTTTTCAGACGGCAATCAAATCAAATCAACATCAGAACACGGGGACAACCTTCTGGTGTACTGATCTTTGAGAACATCACAAGGAATTAAATAGGCCTAGCTTTTGTTCATTGACTTTGAAGTGACTTTGACTTATGTTGCTCATCTCGAGTAGAACTTTAGGATTGACTGATGAGAAGACTTCTCTGTAGGTTGTGCATGTACAACTTGGGTATCCCATTTTATCAGTGTAAAAAGGGACTAAATGACCAATGAGGCACGGTGGCACAGTGGTTAGAGTGCAGGTCTGCAGGCTACTTCTGCTGACTGCCGAGATGGAGGTTCAAATCTCACCTGGCTCAAGGTTGACTCAGCCTTCCATCCTTTTGAGGTGAGTAAAATGAGGACCAAGATTGTTGGGGGCAAGAGGCTGACTCTGTAAAACCACTTAGAGAGAGGCTGGAAAGTAATATATGTGTCCTTCCTTCCTTCCTTCCTTCCTTCCTTCCTTGCTCTCTTATTTCCTTTCTTAATCTCCTTCCTGGTGGCGCAGTGGTGAGAATGCAATATTGCAAGGTAACTCTGCTCTCAGCCAGAAGTTCAATCCTCACCAGCTCAAGGTTGACTCAGCCTTCTGTCCTTCCGAGGTGGGTAGAAATTAGGACCCAGATTGTTGGGGGCAAGAGGCTGACTCTGTAAACTGCCTAGAGCAACTGTAAAGCACTGTAAAGTAGTATATAAGTCTAAGTGCTATTATTATTGCTATTTTATCATTATTGCAGCTTGGCAAATGTACATAGCCAGATGGCAGCTAATATTTGAATGGAAGTGAATTTGTTGGAGTCCTGACACCAGAATTATTTCTATGGGATTGCATCCTTCCATTGGGAATTAAATTAATGGACCAATGCACTTTATATGTCTACATACAGGGCATTGGCTTTTGGGTCTGCAGTTGGTTGTTGATTTACAACAGTTCGTCTAGTGACCAAAGTTACGAAGGCCCCAAGAAATGTAACTTATGATCGTTTTTCACACTTACAAGCTTGGTAGCATCCCCACCATCACATGTTCAACATTCACATGTTTGGCAACTGGTTCATACTTACGACCATTTGCTGTGTCCCGGGGTCACGTGATCCCCTTTTGCAACCTTCGAACAAGCAAAGCCAATGGGGAAGCCAAATTCACTTAACAATCATGTTACTGACTTATCAACTGCGGCAATTCACTTAACAGCTGTTGCAAGAAAGGTAATAAAATGGAGCAAAATTGACCTAAAATGTCTCACTTAACAACAGAAACTTTGGGCTCCATTGTGGCCATACCTCTATTTAAATGCTGGTACTCAATGGAGTTACATGAAACAACATCCAGGATTTATTCGAATTCTGACCACTTTCCCTTAAATCCCTCAAATTTATCTGAATTCAAATTTCTCACTTAGCAACATACATTTTGGGCTCAATTGTGGTCATAAGTCTAGGACTCCCTGGAATAAGCCCCTAACATGTGGCCCTTATGATTCCTGTTGGTAAAATGAAAATTCTACATGATGGTGTAATAATCGTGATGCTTTGATTACAGGCCGCAAAGATAACTTGACTTTTTCCTGAATTTGAAGAAAATGTCCTATCAGTGAGACAGGATATCACTTGGCTTTGAGAAATGGCTGCCATTTTAATCTCTGTTTTTGTACATATACACACACCTGACAACTTGTAAGTGGAATGGCCCCAGGGGGCGCATCTTGTTGTGGCTTGAGTTTTCCTCCAAGGGGCAAAAAATGGAGATGGGTTTTTCATCCATGTTGCTTTCCTATTTCATACAAGCTTGCCCATTTTTAATCACGTGCTTGGGAATTTTGTCAAAATCAAAACCTTTGGGCAATCATGGGTTGCGAAACCTAGCAATTCTTTGGGGTTTAGCCTTAGCGCTTCCCCTTGATATCATTCCCTTTCCTCAAAGCTTATTTCTATCAAGCGTTTCCCACAGAACGGAGTTCTGAAGGTTCCTATATGCTCTCTGGAGAATTTTGGGAGTTGAAGTCCACAGGTCTTAAAGTGGCCAATTTTGGTGACTCCTACATGCTGGCCGGGAAATTCTGGAAGATTCCCATTGGTGGAATTCAACTGGTGTAACAACCAGTTTGGTAAGCACACACTTCCATACTACCGGTTTGCCCGAACCAGTCCATCCCACCCCTGAAGATTCCTATATACTCGCTGGGAAATTCTGGAGTTGAAGTCCACAGGTCTTAAAATTGCCAATTTTGGTGACTCCTACATGCTGTCTGGGAGTTGCCAATTTTGGAGATCCTAAAATGCTGGCTGGGAAATTCTGGGAGTTGAAGTCCTAACAGCAAGGACAATTAACCAATGGAACAGCTTGCCTGCAGAAACCATGGGCACTCCATCACTGGATGTTTTTAAGAAGAGTCCAGACAGTCACTTGTCTAAAATGGTATAGGTTCTCCTGCTTGAGCAGAGGGCTGGACTCGAAGACCTCCAAGGCCCCTTCCAACTCATTATATTCTAAGCCTTAAAGTTGCCAATTTTTGAGACCCTGACATGCTGGCTGGGGAATTTTGGGAATGGAAGTCCTTGAGTTTTGAAGTTGCCAAGTTTGGAGACCCCTGTTCTAGACGGAGATGATTGAATCTTTTAATGACGTTATCAATGTCATGAAATACATATTACCACAGGACAATGCAAGCTTTTTTTTTACATGTTCACCAAACATGATTAACTCTCCTGTCTTGTTCACACTTCCGACATAAATTTGAAGTTGCTTTTATACCTTTTAGACCTTAACTCCGGTGGCATATGCCAAAGGTAGCCAAAAAACCACTCCACAAGTGATCTGTTCAGTATAAATTGAAGTTTCACACTTTCCTAATCATTGTAATTTCTTTTCTTTTCAAGCCTTTTCTTTCTGACCAACTTGATTTGCTGTTCTACCTAGTAAGTGACAGAAGGGGAAAAAATTCAAGCCTGTTTCTTCCCTGGCCTTCCTCCGATTAATTAAAGTATGTATTAAACTTTTGAACCTTGCAGGAATTTATCATCAAAGCAAAGCAGAATAGACTGTGTCTATTCTACATAACCAGATAGAGTTTTCTGTTTTTTCTTGAAATAAAAATAAATGATGGACATGAGAAGATGGACGTGGATTATAAATAAGTTATTGTGGTTCTCAAAATTATTCCTCCTCCTCCTTCTCCTCCATTTCCTCCTCCTCCTCCTGCTTCTGCTTCTCCTCCTCCCCTTCCTCCCTTCCCTCCCCTCCCCTTCCCTTTCCTTCCTTCCTTCCTTCCTTCCTTCCTTCCTTCCTTCCTTCCTTCCTTCCTTCCTTCCTTCCTTCCTTCCTTCCTTCTTCTCCATTTAGTAATTAATATAGTATACAGAAGACAGGCCAATAATTTGCCAATAGATTTTGGGACACGGTCTGTTTCCCAAGGGGGGGGAACCAATTTTGTAATAATGTATTAATCAGGATTCAGAGGGGGAGCAACATATGCATTTGTGTTCTTTTCTTGTCTTTGTGATGCACTTTTTAGATATCTTGATTGTTTTGCATTTTCTTTCGTTATGTTTGTCTTTTTTAAATTTTGTATTTTAGCTTTCTTTTGAACAAAACAAAACAAAAAATAGAATGGAAAAAAGAGGGAGGGAACCAATCAGCTGTGATTGTGATGCAATGGAAATGTAAGAAGGCCATTTGGTGACTGATGGTTTGAACTCCTTTTTAAAATGCTGTTCTCATTTCCGACGGTCGAGAATGGAATTAAAAGTATATTTTTACCTCACCAGGAAGATGCTCTTATTGAAAATGACTTTGTCGTCTTTCTCTTGCCAAGTTGTCCTTTATCTGGGTTCTCAATATTATTACCTTTTTCCTCCGCTGCACTAGTGCCATGAACAAGGATGCTAATGAAGGAATGCCACAGAAGATTAAGCTCCTAGGGAGTCTGTTTAATGGGACCTCCTTCAAAAGACATAAGACTGTATTGCTTGTCCATTAAAAAGAGCTTTTAAGAGCAACAGGGCACTTCTTTCTTTGGCAGTCTTGAACAAACTATCACAACAAAGCACCCAAGTGTATTTAAGTGAAGAAAGGGGAGAGTGAAAATTTCAAAAAAAAAGGTGAATTTCCTGCAAAGATGCTGGAGAATATCTGAAAAATCCAAAGTGGGATAGGTCAAAGAAGATGTGCCTGTCCTCCAATATACTGACTTGGCCTCTTACTTACCTGAGTGATTTGTAATCTTTGACATCTTAATGTTGTTTGCACCTTCCTTTCTAAGTTTCCTAAGTTTCTTAATTATGTTGCCTACATTGTGATTTTAAAAAGGAAAGGAAGGAAGATAGATAGAAAGAAAGAAAGAAAGAAAGAAAGGAAGGAAGGAAGGAAGGAAGGAAGAGGGAAGGGGGAAGGAAGGAAGGAAAGAAAAGGAAAGTTGGAGGGAGGGAGGGAAGGAAGGAAGGAAAGAGAAAGAAGAAAGAAAGAAGGAAAGAAAGAAAGAAAAGAAGGAAGGAAGGAAAGGAGGAAAGTGGGAGGGAGGAAAGGAAGGTTAGAAGGGAAGAAAAAAGAAGGGAGGGAGGGAAGGAAGAAAAGATAAATTAATAAATAAGGAGGAAGGAAATATAAATAAATAAATAAAAAAGAAAGAAAATAAGGAAGGAAAGGAGGAAAGTGGGAGGGAGGAAGGGAAGGTGAGAAGGGAAGAGAAAGAAGAAGGAAAGGAGGGAGTAAAGTGGGAGGGAGGGAAGAAAGGAAAGAAGAAAGAAGGAAAGAAAGAAAAAAGAAAGAAGAGGATGAAAGTGGGAGGGAGGAAGGGAAGGTGGGAAGGGAAGATAAAGAAGAAGGAAGGGAGGGAGGGAGGGAAAGAAGAGAGAAAAGATAATAAATAAATAAATGAGGGAGGGAGGGAAGGAAGGAAGGAAGGAAGGAAAGATGAAAGAAAAGGACACTCTTAGATGGCACAAATGGGATGGGTTGTATCACCTTGGTAGACCGTTAACTATCATAGATAGTTAGAAGCAAGCCATCTGAATCTATTGATGGTCGGTCTTTTCTTTCCAGGGGTTCAAAGTTCTGAGATGTTTGCTGTCCTAACATTCTTGTTGCTATGAAAGCAGGGCCTACCAGAGGGAGCATCCGATGCAAAGTTGGCCTTATGAGTAGCTACTCATCAAAGGCCTCCGTTGAACACCTGCCATGGTAACTGCTGGCTCACCCATCTCTAATTCTTTCTTCCTTGAGCGCCAAACACATATTAGGCACCAAATCAAACAACTTCTCTCCACTTTTGGCAACTTTAGATGGTTGTGTTTTTTTGTTTTTTTGTTTCGCATCTGGGAATAGCCACTGATTCATGATCCAGAGAGTTCAGCTGCCACATTTCCCCCTTTTTATTGTTTATTTTTCATTTGTATTTATTTGAAGAGCTTTTGGGAGACTTCCATATTTCCTTCAACAGCTGAGCTGCTTATAAAGACAATCAGCAATAAGATGGATGACGCAAATGCAGGGAGAGATTTCAGCTGTCAGATAGCAGAAGAACAGAAGAACAAAAGAGTTGGAAGGGACCCCGCCTGAGCAAAGTCCAATGCTTTGCTCCGGCAGGAAACTCTGTACCATTAATGGATGTGTGGTACTTTTTTTCCCGGAGACGCAGTGGCTCAGTGGCTAAGATGTTGAGTTTGTCGATCAGAAAAGTCAGCAGTTCGGCGGTTCGAATCCCTAGTGCTTTGTAACGGAGTGAGCTCCCATTCCTTGTCCCAGCTTCTGCCAACCTAGAAGTTCGAAAGCATGTAAAAAATGCAAGTAGAAAAATAGGGACCCCTTTGGTGGGAAGGGAACAGCATTCCATGCACCTTTGAAGGCATTTAGTCCTGCCGGCCACATGACCACCGAGACATCTTTGGACAGTGCTGGCTCTTTGGCTTTGTAACGGAGATGAGCAGTGCCCCCAGAGCTGGAAACAACTAGCTTGCGCGTGCAAAGGGAACCTTTCCCTTTCCCTTTATTTTTTTTCCCATTTGAAAAAAAAAAAATGAGAACAGTCTATTTAGAATCCCACTGCATTAAAATCGCTATAAATCCCAGAGATTAATTAATGGGTATGGGAGTCATTTTTTTCTCCAAATCACAGGAACAATTAATTTATTGCAAAGGGACATGAAAATTTTTGCAACTGTGTTTGTTGAAAGAGAGATATGGCTCATGATGTGTTTCAATACCATTTTTATGGCAAAGGCCTTGATGAACCAAAAAATGTCTCATTCTTACTTAGAACATTATTTTCCTGTAGTAAAGGAAAATGCACGTAGAATACTGCATCCAGTTTTGGTCATCATATTATGACGGAGATGTTGAGACTCTGGAATATGTGGAGAAAAGAGCAAGAAAGATGAGCAGGAGATTGGAGACTAAAACATATGAAGAATGGTTGCAGGAATCGGATATGTCTAATCTAAAGAAGAGAAGGATTATGGATGACATGAGAGCAGTGTTCCAATATTTGAGGGGCTGCCACAAAGAAGAGGGGTTAACCTATTCTCCAAAGCATTTGAAGGCAGAACAAGAAGCCATGGATGGAAATTAACCAAGGAGAACTAAGAAGAAACTTCCTAACAGAGAGAACAATTAACCAGTGGAACAACTTGCCACCAGAAGTTGTGGGTGCTTCATCACTGGAGGCTTTCAAGAAGAGATTGGACTCCCATCTGTCAGAAATGGTGTAGGGTCTCCTGCTTGAGCAAAGGGTTAGACTAGAAGACTTCCAAGGTCCTTTCCAACTCTTGTTATTCTGTTAAAGAGCATTTCATGGGACTAGAACAGGGTTGGTCCCAGGTGTGGATGAATGGAGCTCTGGCTATTGAGAGTGAGATTTTTCAGATGCTTCCCAAACACGCCTTTAGTTGAAAATGCTTCCATACAAGGGTGAATGAATGAATGAATGAATGAATGAACAAAGAAAGGGAGTTATTATGACAGCACTATTATGATGATGAGAAGTGCTTGGGGAAAAAGACGATGGGGTGAGATTGGATGTGAGGCTAAAATACAGCTGTCATCAAACATCACTCAAAATGGTGACTGCAATGTATTGTAGATATATTAATAGAATATAAAATAAAAGAGTTGGAAGGGACCTTGGAGGTCTTCTAGTGACTAGTCCAGCCTCCTGCTCAAGTAGGAGACCCGACATCCATGATGGTGAACCTATGGCATGTGTGTATTCTGGTATTTTTGGAAAAATAGGAAGTGATGAAACGGGGCTAATTTTCGGTCTGCAAAGCCTGCAGAAGCCCGCAGAAGCCTTCCTCGAGTCTTTGGGAGGCCGAAAAAGCCCTCAAACCCACCCAAAACCCAGTGGTGAGATGCAGTGCAGGTTAGGGGGCGGTGGGGGAGTGGGGGTGGGTGGGGTGAGGGATTGCATGTGCATGCGTAGCGGGTGTGGGAAGGCATGCATTGCCATCTTGGTGCTGGCATGTGAGCACAAGCATGCAAGCGCATGCACAACTTTTGGCACAGGGGCCCAAAAAGGTTAGCCACCACTGTCCTACATCATTCTGGACAAATGGCTGTTCAATCTCTTCTTGGATACCTTCAGTGATGAAGCTCCCACAAACTTCTCGAGGCAAGTTGTTCCATTGTATAAATGTTCTCACCATCAGGAAATTTCCCCTTAGTTCTAGGTTGCTTCTCTCCTTGATTATTTTCCCTCCATTGCTTCTTGTCCTGCCTTCGGGGACTTTGGAGAATAGCTTGACCCCTTCTTCCCTCAGCTATGTCCCAATTTTTACTTCCTGCTAAACAGGGGTGGGATTCAATTTTTTTAACAACCAGTTCTGTGGGCATGGCTAAGTTGGTGGGTGTGGCTTGGTGGTCATGTTATTGGCTGGGTGTGGCCAACTCAGTATCACTCACATCAAGGCATGCATCTCCTCGCCTGGCCTCTCATGACTGCGGGGATACTGCAACAGTCGTACGTGTGAAAAACGGTCATAAGTCACTTTTTTCAGTGCCATTGTAACTTTGAATGGTCACTTCACACAAGCAAAGTACCAACAAAGGAGGGGAAAAAAACTCCAGAGAAGTTCCAGAGACAGGAAATCTAGTCCTGCCAAGAACGTAATAAGGGTTAACGGAGAGGCAGTTTCTGTAAGCAACACCAGAATGTTTCCTTCCTGCCTTCCTTACAGGATTAGGCCAGTAATTTCTTCTAACAACCGGTTCTCCGAACTGCTTAGAATGTTAACAACTGGTTCTACCGAATAGTTGTGCACTGGTAGAATCCCATCCCTGCTGCTAAATCGACAACCCAATTCTACTTCATTGCCTTTATTCTATTCTCCATTGTGTTGTTCTACAGAGCATCTACAGCACATACCAGGCTTTGCTGGCTTGGGCTTTCTTGCCTCAGTTTCCACGTGTGTCCAGGGACTTATGCACAGTCTAGCAATTCCCATAAATGTTGTTTTCCTCTTCTGCTCCATGTTGATACCAGTCCTGGTTGTACAGCACCACAAAGGCTTGCTATTAGGAAAATGACAGAATAATAGAGATGAAAAAGAACTTGGAGGTCCTCTAGTCAAGCAGGAGACCTAGACCATTTCAGACAAATGGTTGTCCAATCTCTTCTTAAAAACTTCCAGTGTTGGAGCATAACTTGCAACTTCTTGAGGCAAGTTGTTCCATTGTTTAATTGTTCCCACTGTCAGGAAATTTCTCCTTAGTTCTAGGTTGCTTCTCTCCTTGGTCAGTTTCCACCCATTGCTTCTCGTCCTGCCCTCAGCTGCTTTGGAGAATAGCTTGACTCCCTCTTCTTTGGGGCAGCCCCTCAATTATTGGAAGACTGCTATCATGTCATCCCAAGTCCCTTCTTTTCAGTAAACTAGACATACTCAATTCCTGCAACCATCCTTCATAGTGAAAGAACGAGAAAAAAAAAAAGAAGCAGAGGATTTTCAAACCGAGCCCTCCCTCTTCAAGGCAAACAGATAATTAGAAAAACAAGAACACAGTCAGGAAATGATATTCAGATTTGGCTTCCTTTTTAATCATGCAAATTCATCTGGCCCATAGCTTACAAGATTTATTTAGCAGAGGATTGAAAGGCTACCCAAATGCCAGCTTCGTTTTCCTTTTCTGTAATAACTTTGGAGGACATGACAGGAGGAAATAATAGTAATAGTAGTTATAGTGGTAGTGGTGGTGGTGATGATGATGATGATAACAACAACATTATTAATAATAATAATAATAATAATAATAATAATACACCCTGGACTTAACAGTTGTCGATAAGAAAGACAAAAACGTCTGGATAGTGGATGTGGCAGTGCCTGGAGACAGCAGAAGAGAAGAGAAAGGACTGGAGAAGAAAACAAAATATAAAGAGCTACAAATAGAAATAGAATGACTATGACAAAGGCAAGCAAGGGTTGTACCATAGGCGCCTTGGGTACAGTCCCAAAACAACGGGAGCACCACTTGAACACTATTAGTGGCATTGACAAATTTGCCCTCAGTCAATTGCAGAAGGCAGCTTTGCTTGGAACAGCTTCCATCCTGCGGCGATCTCTGTAACACCAACAAACATCCAGATTTGCCTTGGTCAGGACTCAAATAGGGAGACAAAAATGCCAAACCCAGTCTGAATATCATGATTCATGTTCAATGTCTGAAGAGGAAGACTACCATATCTGCAAAACTCTGCACAAGCGCTAAAAATTGAGTCATCCTTTTCTGGGATGTCCTTGCTCCCATCTAGTGGTTATCCAGAGCTTTACAATCCAGCTACAGTAAATCAAGTAAAAAGGAAAGATTGAGCCACATACATGAGACTGACCGACAAAACTTTCTTTATTCCTCATAAAACATTGCTGCATGGTCCATATGCAATTTTGTTTTGGGCACCTGCTGTTGTGTAGGTGTCAATAATAAATTATGCATGCTATTGCTATCCAACAATATTCTGGGTGAGATTTGTATACCAAGAGGAGGCTTGCAATGACTGAAGTGATATTTCACAATATAATTGCCAGGAATTGGGCAGCTCTACTCTAATATAGAGTGGGACATGGTGGCTCAGTGACTAAGACACTGAGCTTGTCAATCAGAAAGGTTGGCAGTTTGGCAGTTTAAATCCCTAGCACCCCGTAATGGAGTGAGCTCCAGTGGTGGGATTCAAAATTTTTTCACTACCGGTTCTGTGGGAGTGGCTTGATGGGTGTGGCATGGCTTGGTGGACATGACCTGGTGGGCATGGCAGAGGAAGGATACTGCAAAATTCCCATTCCCTTCCCACCCCAATAACCTGCTTTCCAGCTCCATTCTCCTGTGCAGGGCAACCAAAGAAGACCCAGCCGATCAGCTGGGACTCAGTGGGAGGCAGAGAAGAAATGGGGTTGGCTGGGCCAGTCAGAGGTGGGATTTGCCGGTTCTTCGAATTACTCAAAATTTCTGCTACCGATTCTCCAGAATTTGTCAGAACCAGCTTCTGCCATCCTCACAGTTCGAAAGCATGTAAAAATGCTGTAAGTAGAAAAATAGGGACCCTTTTGGTGGGAAGGGAACAGCATTCCATGCACCTTTGGTGTTTAGTCATGCCGGCCACATGACCATGGAGACATCTTCGGACAGCACTGGCTCTTCAGCTTTGTAACAGAGATGAGTACTGTCCCTAGAGCCAGAAACGGCTAGCACATATGTGCGAGGGGAACCTTTACCTTTTAGTCTAGACAAAAGAAGGACTAGGATTGATATGATAGCAGTCTTCCAATATTTGAGGGGCTGCCACAAAGAAGAGGGAGTCCAGCTATTCTCCAAAGCACCAGAGAGCAGGACAAGAAGCCATGGATGGAAACTGACTAAGCAGAGAACCAACCCAGAACTAAGGAGGAATTTCCTGACTATTAAAACAATAAATCAGTAGAAGTTGCCTCCAGAAATGGTGGGTGCTCTATCAGTGGAGACTGTTAAGAAGAAATTTCATCATAAGTTTCTCCCCTTTTATATAAAAAAGTTTCTCACAGATCTAATCACAGAGATGACGATAAATTTATTCTCCAAAGCAAGAAGCAATTGGTGGAAGCTCATTCGGGAGAGACCCAATCTAGAACCAAGGACAAATTTCCTGACAGGGAGAACCATAAACCAGTAGAACTGCTTGCCTTCAGAAGTTGTGGGTGCTCCAACATTGGAGGTCTTCAAGAAGATATTGGACAGACACTTGTCTGAAATGGTGTAGGGTCTTATCCCTGAGCAGAGGGTTGGACTGCAAGAACTCCAAGATCCCTTCCAGCTTTGTTATTCTGCTAATTTGTTAACAAACTCTGTCAATTAAGTTTTTTAAAAAGGAATTGCATGCAGACAACCTGCAATACATTTCCTCCAAAATTGGAAAGTATGGGAAAGGAAAAATAAAATAAAACAAAAGCATTGTATCTCTATTTGGAAGGGGAAGGAAAACTCTCTAATTTTTATTAAACTTTGATCCATCTTTCATAACTTGTACCAATACGTTTGCTTTTTTTATTTTTTACTTTTAGGGGTACTAGCATGGAATTATCTTTTCTTTGAAAACATGCCCCTTTGTAGAACAGATTCCAGACCAAACACTTCAAGAATAATATAATAATAACAAAAATAACTCACGTCTTTTCCTTCCCCCAGTTTTACATTGAGTGTGGAAGGATGAATGTGAAAACCAATTGTGCTGAGCGATTGCACGGAGGTGCTTCACAAGGTATTGTGTGGAGAAGAGGGAACCAATTGTGTTGAGCAATTGCACGGAGGCGCTTCACAAGGTACTGTGTGGAGAAGAGGGAACCAATTGTGCTGAGCGATTGCACGGAGGCGCTTCACAAGGTCTTGTGTGGAGAAGAGGGAACCAATTGTGTTGAGTGATTGCACGGAGGCGCTTCACAAGGTACTGTGTGGAGAAGAGGGAACCAATTGTGCTGAGCGATTGCACGGAGGCGCTTCACAAGGTATTGTGTGGAGAAGAGGGAACCAATTGTGTTGAGCGATTGCACGGAGGTGCTTCACAAGGTACTGTGTGGAGAAGAGGGAACCAATTGTGTTGAGCGATTGCACGGAGGCGCTTCACAAGGTACTGTGTGGAGAAGAGGGAACCAATTGTGTTGAGCGATTGCACGGAGGCGCTTCACAAGGTACTGTGTGGAGAAGAGGGAAGAGATGTTTTTGTAAACACAATCTGAAAATACATCAGCCTGGCCTTCAACTCCCCAGAGGGATTGAGAGCATCTGAGAGAGGAACTGATGGGAAGAGATGCAATATATTAAAGCTTTAATCTGATTGAGTTTTCTTTAAAGGAGTTACTTAGCATAGCTTCAATTCAGCCCACTAATGTCATCGACACACACCTGGGAAATGTCACATTATGGATAGGAATATGAACAAAAGTGATTCACTTTTTATCTGAAGGGATTGCGGAATTAGCTTGGAAGTGAATTTGGCGCTTGGACTTTGTTTTATTAAAACAGGGGAAATGGTTTTGTTAAGCCCTCAACATCCAACCGTATGACAATAAGGCAGGCTGGTTGTTAAGTGGGTCATCGCGTGACTGCTCCCAATGATATGACCTTTTGGGCAGCAGTTGTTAAGTGAATCCATTGTCTGCAATGGGTGGGTTTTTTTTTTTTTGTTAGAACATTGGCCGTGAGAATTGAATTAAGATGGTGAAAACTCTACAATAGATATGAATGATGTGTTCATTCAAGAACAGAATAGAATAACAGAGTTGGAAGGGAACATGCAGGTCTACTCCAACCTTCTGCTCAAGAAGGAGGCCCTATACCATATACCATATGAAGGAGACCCTATATTCATATCCCATATGAATGGTTGTCCAATCTCTTACTTAAAACCTCCAGTGTTGGAACATCCACAACTTTTGGAGGCATGTTGTTCCACTGATTAATTGTTCTAACTGTCAAGAAATTTAATTCTAATTTGCTTCTCACCTTGATTAGTTTCCATCCATGGTTTCTTGTCCTGCCTTCAGGTGCTTTGGAGAATAGCTTGATTCCCTCTTCTTTGGGGCAGCCCCTCAAATATTGGAAGACTGCTATCATGTCACCCCTAGTTCTTCTTTTCATTCAACTAGACATACTCAATTCCTGCAACCGTTTTTCTTCGTATATTTAGCTTCCAGCCCCCTAATCACCTTTTGTTGTTTTTCTCTGCACTCTTTCTAATCTCAACATCTTTTAATAACGATGCCAAAAAATGACCATCCAAAGAAAATTTTTTTCAGAATCAATGTTTTCTATCAGAGTGAAATTACACATGACAAAAAAAATAATAGTATTTATCCGTTCACTAGCTGCCCAACCCCAGTGTGTTATAGTATCGGGGCGGGATTTAAAAATCTCAGCAACCAGTTCACTGCCCGGTTGCTGGTTGCAGAGGTGGGTATTCAGCAGGTTCAGACCAGTTCTGGAGAACCGGTAGTGGAAATTTTGAGTAGTTTGGAGAACCGGTAAATCCCACCTCTGACTGGCCCCGCCCCCATCTATTCTCCGCCTCCCATTGAGTCCTAGCTGATTGGCTGGGTCTTCTTTGGTGGCCCTGCACAGGAGAATGGAGTTGGAAAGCAGCTTATTGGGGGGGGGAGAGAATGGGGATTTTGCAGTAACCTTCGCCTGCCATACCCACCAAGCCACACCCACAAAGCCAAGGCATACTCACAAAGCCTTGCTCGCAGAACCAGTGTAAAAAAAATTTGAATTCCACTACTGGCTGGGTGGCCATGGCCATGGTGGGTGTGGATGACCCAAACTTCTGTGAGGGCCATTTCAGAGGTGGGATTCAAATTTTTTAACAACTGTTTCTGTGGGCATGGCTTAGTTATTGGGCATGGCTTGGTGGTCAGATTATTGGCTGGTCATGGCCAATTCAATATCAATCACATCGAGGAACACATTTGCTCGCCTGGCCTCTCACGACTGTGGGGATGCTGCAACAGTCATAGGTGTGAAAAACAGTCATAAGCCACTTTTTTCAGTACCATTGTAACTTTGAATGGTCACTCCACACAAGCAAAGTACTAGCAAAGGAGTGGAAAAAAGCTCGAGAGAAGTTTCTGAGACAGGAAATCTAGTCCTGCCAAGAATGTAATAAGGGTTGACCGAGAGGCAGTTTCTGTAAGCAACACCAGAATGTTTCCTTCCTGCCTTCCTTGCAGGATTAGGCCAGTAATTTCTTCTAACAACCGGTTCTCCGAACTGCTTAGAATGTTAACAACCGGTTCTAGCGAATCGGTGCGAACTGGTTAGAATCCCACCCCTGGGCCATTTTTTCATCTTTCCCAGAGTCTGGAGGCTTCCCTTGGGCCTCTGGGAGGGTGAAAACTGCCTCCCCTGGGCTCTGGAGGCCCTCCGGAAGATGGAAAAACAGGCCCATTTCCCGACTTTCGGAAGGCCCACTTTTCCCCCTCCCTGAGCCTCCGTGCAAGTCCTGCACTTACCTGCAATCAAAATGGGCTGCAAGGAGACTCTGGGGAGGGGCAGGGAGGGGCCATATGGGCAGGGCTAGTCGGTCAGTTCCACTACCGGTTTGGCAAACCAGATGTAAATTTAGCATCCAGTTCACGTGAATTGGTCCGAACTGACTGAATCCCACCCCTGTGTAGTATTCACAATCTTATGGAGGTAGTTTGCCTGATAGGAATCTAATAACATTGTTGATCTTTCGTTGAGGTCATGGTCATATAATTGATTGCCAAAAATAAATAATAAAAGGAGAAAACAGGAAAGGAACAAAATGAAAAATATAAAGAAAGGAATTGAAAAAAACAATTAAACAAAAAACACTCCCTCTGAAGCACAGAGAACTGGAAGAGGAGGTACCATAATTAAAGCAACATGAAAGGAAAAAAGGTTACATTTTTTGTTCTGGGATATCTTATGGGAATAGAAGGGAAAAAAAATCATTGCTGAGGAAAGAATTAATTTTTAATATAAGCTGAAATCAAATACTCTGGAGGGTGATGAATTTCCTATGTTGTAATGAAACTCACCAAGCCAACCTGTCTCTGTCAGTTACAAGAGCTTCAAATATAATCCATAAAGTTTAAGGAGTGCTTTTTTTTATAACACAGAGTATAATTTTATTATATTTTAGCTTCTCCTCAGTGGTTGTTCTGACCCAAACCTTGTTCCAAGGAAACAAACACGAAACGGAGATAACAGCAAAACCTTTTAATGATTCTTTACGAATTCCGTTCCTTCCCAGTTAAAAGGCTGTTTCAAACTAATTGTCTCTTATAAGAATGAGCCTTGCCAAGGTTGTGCAAGGCTGCCAAGAACACCAGATAAAGTTACTAAGAAATATTTCAAACACAAAAAGTCTCCAAACACTAACCAAGATATTCCGAATATCCACAAGGCTTGAGTGCAAAAACTTCTTTGCTTCCTGCAAAGAACTCTGGTTTCTCAGCTGGCTTTGATCTCTTGAGGGAAGGGCCATTACCTTGCAGCTTTACCCCTGAGTCACCCGTGCTGCTGCAGCTGCTCTTTCCTTCGAGCAGCCCTGTGCTCAAGTGCCCTGGGCACAGGCTCCTCGGGGACCTCTTCATCACTGCTGTCAGCCTCCACAATCTCCAAAGGCAGCACTCCACTTCACTCCCTGATGGTGCTGGCCCCATCCTTACATCACACGCAGGCCCCTCATCTGAGCCCTTGCTTTCTGAGACCTCAGCCATCCACACCTGCTGCCGGCGAACCACAACACTGGTTAACGACAGCCTGTTTTGGTTGAAATTCTTAACAGACTTCTAATGGACTCAAATCAGGTACAGACAGTCCTCGACGTACAATCACAATTGAGCCCAAAATTCCTGTTGCTAAGTGAGACATTTATGAAGTGAGGTTTGCCCAGTTTTATGACTCTTTCTTGCCATGGGCGTTGAGGAATCGCTGCTGTTAAAACATTAGGAACTTGGTCATTCAGTGAATCCCATTGACTTGGCTCATCAGAAGGTCACAAAAGGGGATCATATGTCCCCCGCTTGGGATGCTGCAAACCTCATAAATACAAGTCAGTGACCAAGTGTCTGAATTTTGATCATGTGACCACGAGGATACTGCAATTGTAGTAAATGTGAAAAGCGATCATAAATCTCTTTTTTCAGTGCCATTGTATTTTTCTGATCACCAAACGAACTATTGTAAGTCAAGACTGCATTCAATTAATATTTGGATCATTCATTCATTCATTCATTCAACTAATTTAAGAGGGAAAGGAAGGTAGCAAGGTGGCAAGGTGGCAACTGCCATTTTTCTCTTCCTCTTTTGTCTCTTTTCTCTTGTTCTTTCTTTCTTTCTTTCTTTTCCTACTTTCTCTCACTTTCCCTTTTTTCTTTTCTTTCTCTTTCTCTCATTCTCTCTCCTTCTGTCTCTCTTTCTTTCTCTCTTTCTCCCTTTCCTTCTCTCTCTTTCTCCCTCTCTTTCTACTTTTCCCTCTTTCTTTCTCTCTCCTTTTCCCTCTCTCTTTCTCCCTCTCTCTTTCTACTTTTCTTTCTGTCTCTTTTTCTCTTTCTGTCTCTTTTTCTTTCTCTTTTTCTCTTTCTGTCTTTCTCTCATTCTTTCTCTCTCTTTCTCTTTCTTTCTTTTTCTTGTTTTCTCTCTCTCTCTCTTTTCTTTCTCTTCCCTCTCTCCCTCCCTCCACAGAAACAGGTATTACTGCACATTGTACAGATCCTTCTCCCCTCTTCTCTTTCATTTAAAAGGAATCCTGATTTGTGTTGGGCCTGCCTGTCTGTGCAGCAATATTAAACTTCATTCATCAACTCCCTGTACACATGTGCCCAAGCCAGAGGTCAAAGATTGAGTGGATTTTCTAAGCTTCCAGAGACAGGTTGGTCATCTGCATATGGCATGGGGAAGGAGGGAGCAGCTGTTTCTCAGAAGATTAATAAGCCAGGTAAAAAAAACACACTCTAACCTGGCTTGCTTTGCATCTTAACGACGGGCTAAAATACCTCTTTGCCCCTATTTCCAGAAAGAACAAGCAAGCTTACAGAGCACTGAGGAGTCCACAATGCCTCTTCTTTTCTTAACCTGGCAAAAATTTTGAATATCCCAAAAGAAATATTGTCCTGTTTTTGAGAATCCGATTTTCATTGCTACGTCAGGAAAGGCATGAAAAGAACGGAAAAATAATTTGCTTTTAGCAAACTTGTTATCAAAGAGGTAGTTTGATTCGTTTGTAAAGAATAAGCAGAATGAATAGACTGCTTTAAAAAAGTTTAATCCTAAAACAGCCTGCAATTGTATCTGAGAGAAATTTATTTATAACTGTTTATGATTCTAGAAAAATACATTCAGGAAGAACTGAAGCAGAAAATATAAAGGAATCAAGTCTAGAATAGAATATAGAAAATGAATGAAATGGAAAGGAGTGGAGTGGAGTGGAATGGAACGGAACAGAACAGAACAGAACAGAACAGAATAGAATATAGAAAATGAATGGAATGGAATGGGATAAGAGAGAATAGAATAGAGTAGAATAGAATAGAATAGAATAGAAGAGTTGGAAGGGACCTTGGAGGTCTTCTAGTCCAACCCTCTGCTCAGACAGGAAACCCTATACCATTGGTTGTCCAATCTCTTCTCAAAAACTTCCAGTATTGGAGAATTCACATCCTGGAGCCCTAATAGACAATCAGTTCAATATAAGCCAACAGTGTGCAATGTGCAACAGTGTGAATTTTGTGATCAAAATTCAGATGCATGGCAACTAACTTGTGTTTATGACAGCTGCAGTGTCCCAGGGTCATGGGATTCCCCCTTTTGTGACCTTCTGATTGGCAAAGTCAATGGGAAAGCCAGGTTCACTTAACAACCAAGTTTACTAACTTATCCACTGCAGTGATTCACACAACGACCGTGTCAAGAAAGGCCGTAAAATGGAGCAAAAACCCACTTCATCAACGTCTCATTCAACAGCAGACATTTTGGGCTCCGTTGTCGGTCGTAAGTCGAGGACTACCTGCAATGCAATTAGAAGAGAACTAAAGAGTAAATAAAAAAATCCAGTGTGACATTATACGAGATATTTCAACCCAGGTAAATCAGTGGAGTAAAAAAAAAAAAAACACCACAAAAAACAAGAGAATGTCAACCAGAGCCAAAAATGTCAGGAGATGTTTAAATGCTAATTGTCTCTCTCACAAGGAAGCGGGATAATTCAGATAATTCAATTATGATTCCCCCAACCTCATTTTTTTGCAGTATTGATTGTGCATTTGTAAGGGGTAGCGAGTGCAGGATTAGCTCCCCCCCTTCGATCTGTGTGGCTCTCATTAAAAATACACCGTGGTCCTCTGTGCTACGCTGTCTGCATTTCTGATACTATTAAACATTTCCATGCTGTTAAACTGAAGCTGTTTGTTCTTTCGGTAGAACATCAAGTATTTCCAGAAAGAAATGCAATCAACTTGAAATTTCATTTATTTGTTTGTCAAACATGTACAATGTCAGGGCCCTGACAATCCACCTCCATTCAAATCATGAGTCTCTAGGCCCATCTCTCAGAGTTTAAAAAAACAAACAAACAAGATTTATTAGGAGTTAACATGTCCGTGTTACCTGGGTTTAGCTGACTCTGAGACACATCATCCATTTCACCCTTGACTCTGGTCTTCCCCCACCCCCTGGATGTGTTATGCCCCCGTTGGAGACTGACTCTGAGGGAGAGGAGGAACAGCTGACAGGGAGTGGAAGTGTGGCTCTGGAGGTTGTGGAGGAGGCCGGCTGAGCAGTCAGAGGAGACGTGGTCTACTTGGGAGGAGAGCGCCTTGATCCTCTTCATGGCCTGCAGCTGTGACAACTGAATAAGAGGACGGAAATGCATATGGGCAAATACTGGAAAGAAAGCGTGGAAATATCTCGAGTTTATTGTTCCTCTCTGAGTGTGTGTTATCTGTTATCCTTCCCAGTGAGTATTATCTGTGGATGTCTTCCAGCCCTTTTCTTGCCTGGTTTGTATTGCTTTTTCCCTCCTTCTTGTAACTGTTTGTGTGGGAGTTTTTTGTCTTCCATCAAGAATATTTGGAGCTTGGAAGCAAAGTGAAGGAATAAAAGGGGCTTCACCTGTTTTCTGTGACTGTTTGTTTTGTATCCCACCCTGGGTCACCACAGGATGTATATTCTCCAATGGGACACATCCATAGCCAAGAGTCATCAATCATGCTCTCCAGTAATAATCTTGCACGCCAGAAGCTTCGTCTGCCTAGCAATTATCTATGAAAAGTATTTAAGGTATGCATTACTTCTCCCACTCCCTTTCTGCTAACAACTCTAAAAGACCAGAGAAATATTTTTGAGTTGACATACAAGATAACAAGTATAGGTATGAACATAACCAAGAACGAAGGGAGTAAATACAGATGAATGGGGACAGTAAGACAGGGACGGTAGGCACGCAGGCGCATTTATGCACGCCCCCTTTAAGGACCTCTTAGGAATGGGGTGAGGTCCACAGTAGACAATTTGAGGTTGAATCTGCGAGGGGTTGAGGCTGTAACAACAGAATCAGGTAGGGCATTCCAGGCATTGACTATTGCTGAAGTCATATTTTCTGCAATCAAGTTTGGAGCAGTTTACCTTGCATTTGTATCGGTTGTTTGCCAATGTAGAAGCCGAAGAAGTCATTGGCAGGCAAGACATTGTAGCAGACAATTTTGTGAACTATGCTTAGATTGGACCGCAGGCAGCGCAGTTCCAGATTGTCTAGGCCCAACATTTTGAGCCTGGAGGCATAGGGAATTCTGCAGTGAGTGGAGGACTGGTGGACATCCTTCTTGAGAAATAACTCTGGACCCGCTCAATTGTGTTAATGTTCAATATATAGTGCGGGTTCCAGGCGGATGAGCTGTCTGTCAAGCCCGAAATTGACAAATGCATACCCATTTTATTTAGCTTTATTATATATTCCTTTTCTTTCTTTCTCTTTGCTGGTTATTGGGGGAAGGGTTTCAGGCTTGCCACATTCCTAAGGTGGGAGGAGTGGAGATAGAGAGAGTTGTTTTGGCTAGGTGGTTCTCCTTCCCGTGGGAACAAAAACTGACCCTGCTGAGACTTGGAGATGGAGATTGATGACACCAGGCAAATGTTGATTTACTTCTATTGGGGAATGTGACTTTGGGGGGCTGTTTCTAACTTCAATATTATGTCGTGTAATTCCGGGTTGTGGAATTACAACAGACTTTGCCAATCTGATGCTTTCCTAAATAAAAGAAATTATTATGGAAGATGTACTTTGCTCTTCTCTTTTAAAATGGATTTCATCACTTGGAAACCTGACACTGTCCTTGACTTATGGACAGCTCATTTAGGGAACGTTCCAAGTTACAATGGCACTGAAACAAAGGGACTGAGGACCGTTTCTCACACTTACGTCCATTGCAGCATCCTCAGGGTAATGTGATCAAAATCCAGATGCTTGGCAAATGACTCGTAGTTATGATGGTCACAATGTCCCAGGGATCATGGGATCCCCTTTGGCAAACTTCCGCAAAGTCAAATGGGGATGCCAGATTCACGTAACAACCACGTGTGACTAATTTAATAACTGCAGTCGTTCGCTTAACACCTGTGGCTGGAAAGGTCGTAAAATGGGACATTTAACAAATGTCTCACTTAGCAACCAAAATGTTGGGTTCAATTGTCATTGTAAGTCGAGGGCAACCTGTACAATCTGGTGTGACCATATTGCCTATCTTTATTTTGACGTTTACAACCTTACTAAACTTGAGTCGAGCCAGGCTTATTTATTTATCATTATTTTCTTTTACTGACCCATAATACCCTGCGGGGTGGAGTCTGGGCAACTGAATGGAGCTAGTAGAGTGTTCACTGTCTGGATGCCCTTCCTGTCACCAATACGGAGTTTTGTTTAGCCGATATATTCTCAGTGTGCCCAGAGAGAGAAGTATCTGCCTCTACCTAGGATCGAACTCACAGACTCCTGATTGTGAGGCAAGAGCTCTACTAAATGAACAATTGTAAGTCCCTGAACTATTTATCTGAACTCCACCTTATTGGGGGGGGGGGAATCAATTTTCATATTTTCCTTTTTCCCCGAAAACATGCATTTACATACTGTTAATTATGTATTTTTCTGGAGACTTTTAATTTTCACACATCTGGTGCATTTGAAAAGCAGAATTACTTTAGATAATTCTAGGACACGAGGAAACACAAAGAAAGCTTACATTATTAAGCTAGATATTATTTTGGAAGTATGAATTTTCCTAAAAATGCAAATCATGTAAGTGGCTTTCTAAGGGATAAATCTCTACAAAGCCATGGCTAAAACATTTTGCATGATTTTACATTCAGGTGCTGAGTGGTAGTGGAGAAGGAGGCAAAAAAGTCAAGATAGTGGAACCAAAGTCAAGTCCCCTTCATTTCTACCTGGGACATATGCAACCTACACAAAAATGCACCTGCAAATTGTACAGTATTTGGCTGGGGTGGGATATCCATAATGTGTGTGCCTTTTGACAAAACCCCTTTGTCAAATCCATCATAATTACAATAAATCTATTTAAAAATAAATAAATTGCATTTTGTGTCAATATATCAAACCACTAGAGGGCAGAGGAAAGAACGAAAACTAGAAGGGATGAGGAATTCAGAATCCCTTCTGTCGCCTGCACGTTTTCTTGATAATAGAATAGAATAGAATATGAATAATAGAATAGAATATAGAAAATGAATAGAATAGATTAGAATAAAATAGAATAGAATAGAATAGAATAGGAATAGGAATAGAATAACAGAATTGGAAGGGAGAGGGAGGGAGAAAGAGAGAGAGAGAGAGAGAGATGGATAATATTAGAGGTATGTAAGTGAGTAGATAGATAGATAGATAGATAGATAGATAGATAGATAGATAGATGATGGATGATAAATAGCTAGATAGCTACCGTGTTTCTCATATAATAAGGCCGGGTCTTATTTTTTTTTGACCCCCGAAAAAACGGCTAGGATGTCTTTTCGGGGTGACTTAATTCCCACCCTTGCATCCTCACCACCAGCCACTCCTAACGGGTGATCATGGTGAAGCGCGGAGCTCCCTACTCCCAACTTTGCTGCAGACACCTTTGGCACCCACCGCTGTTGCTTTCCCTTCTGCCCATTCCGCCAATTTTGGAGCTGCCGCTTCCGTGTTTGGAGTGCCGCCGCCATTTGGGGCTCCAAACAGTGGCAGTGCTCCAAATGCGGAAGCGGCAGCTCCAAACATGATGGTGGATGATCTTTTTATTTTGGTCCGCATGAAGTTCAGAGCGAGCAAGAGAGGGAGACTGCAATGCCTGCATCTGAGATGGCAACCTCACTAGTGGATCACAAAGTGGCTGGAAGCCCGAATCGGCGGGAAACGATGGCGATCTTTTTGGAGCGAGAGGAAAGAGAGAGAAGAGTTGTGAGGTGTAATTTGCAGGAGGAAGTGGGTGTATCCCACGGCAGGGAGCCCAAGGAAGAAGGGCTGGTAGGCAACAGAGAGCGTCCCGTAGCTCCAGAAGCAGCCTAGAGATGCACCCGGGAAGAGGTGCGGATGCTGCCTTGTAGTCCCCAAGCCAACTGTGTGCACTGCCTTTAGTTATGTGCACTCCGCGCTTTGGGCATCTCCATGTGATTGCAACCCTGTCCTTTCCACCTGGCGTCCTTGCTGCTTTCTGGCTCTTTAGCAACCATGGTAGATAGAGGGTAGAGGATAGATAGATACATAGATAGATAAAAAGCATAGATAGATAGAGCTTAGATAAATAGATAGAAAGAGGATAGATAGATAGATAGATAGATAGATAGATAGATAGATAGATAGATAGACAAAGAGGATAGATAGATAGAGCTTAGATAAATAGATAGAAAGAGGATAGAAGATAGATAGATAGATGATAGATAGATACATAGATAGATAAAGAGAATAGATAGATAGAGCTTAGATAAATAGATAGAAAGAGGATAGATAGATAGATAGATAGATAGATAGATAGATAGATAGATAGACAAAGAGGATAGATAGATAGAGCTTAGATAAATAGATAGAAAGAGGATAGAAGATAGATAGATAGATGATAGATAGATACATAGATAGATAAAAAGCATAGATAGATAGAGCTTAGATAAATAGATAGAAAGAGGATAGATAGATAGATAGATAGATAGATAGATAGATAGATAGATAGACAAAGAGGATAGATAGATAGAGCTTAGATAAATAGATAGAAAGAGGATAGAAGATAGATAGATAGATGATAGATAGATACATAGATAGATAAAAAGCATAGATAGATAGAGCTTAGATAAATAGATAGAAAGAGGATAGATAGATAGATAGATGATAGATAGATACATAGATAGACAAAGAGGATAGATAGATAGAGCTTAGATAAATAGATAGAAAGAGGATAGATAGATAGATAGATGATAGATAGATAGATACATAGATAGATAAAGAGAATAGATAGATAGAGCTTAGATAAATAGATAGAAAGAGGATAGAAGATAGATAGACAGACAGACAGACAGACAGACAGACAGACAGACAGATAGATAGATAGTGTTCTGCACTAGCAGGCTCATAATCCTACAAACCTGATTGGTCCGCTAACAGCAGGTTGTGATTGGTCGCTCCGGGCTAATCCGATTGGCTGGTTAATGGGCTGGCGCGATTGGGCAACCCAAGCGCGGCAAGCTTAAATCCTTGTCATTGGACGCTTTAGCTACAGCGAGCTCTATAAAAGGAGCTGCTGCAGCCAGGCCTTTTCCGCTCTGATCAGAAGTCACTAATAAAGAGTTGAAGTTACTATCTGAGGTCTTGTCTCTGTTATTGCGCCCATCCACCCAGACATAACACTGGCGATGAGGATGGGATGCGGAGACGATAGAGCTGACTGAGCACTCGCAGAATATTGACAGAGCATGTGGCTGATGGAGCACAGACAACAGCAGAATGGCCAGCAGCGCTATACCACCCGCCCCGTTTGATCCAGCCAGCGAAGACTGGGACTCGTATATGGACAGGTTCCAAATGTTCCTGGAGTCAAATAATCTGAAGGATGCCACGTCTAGCAAGAAACGTGCGGTTTTCCTAATGCACTTCTGACCCGCCATTTTCAAAATGGCAAAGGCACTTGCCAAACCAGCTGAAGTCAAAACAATGGATTGGGATACCCTTGCTCCCATCCTTTGGGCTCATTACACTCCGGCAGTTCCAACCCTCATTCGAAGACATGAATTTTACCAGCGGGATCAACGCAATGGTGAGAACATCAGGGACTTTGTCGCTGACCTAAGAAACTTTGGTGGATTGTGTGGCTTCACAAATCTAGAGGAAGCCATGAGAGATCGGATTGTCCTTGGTCTAAGAGACCCGACTGTCCAAAGCAAGATTATAGCAAAAGGAGATATCATCCTCGCAGATGCCATAGCAGATGCTACTGCAGCTGAAGCCACCCACAAATCAGCAGCACGAATGCGCAGAGCGAATGGGACCAGCTGCCAACCCACCAGTGACCCAGCAACTTCATCAGAAAAATACACATCGGCCACCCACCATGAAGACATCGATTCCTCATCGGATAGTGAGGAGGAAGAAGTCAACAGACTCAGGTCAGAGCGCAACCAACGAGACCAGTGAGGCCGCAAAACAAATTTCCAATGTGCCGGATGTGGGGGAAACCACCCATGATCCGAATGCAGGTTCCTAGACGCCATTTGTCACTCCTGTGAAAAAAGGGGGCACATTGCTAAAGTGTGCTGGAACAAAAGAGGATCCAGTCCCAAGAGGAAAGGAAACAACTTCTGACAATCAACAGGCACCCCACCCACAAATCGGGACCACCCAAACAACCAGTGGAGTCAGTACAACAGAAACCGGATGTTTACTGGCATAACCAGACGAGAAGAGGTACATCAGACCATTACCATTGGCCACACTTCATTGTTAGACGCAAAGAAAATCTGGGTAAAGGTCACCATTGAAAATCATCCATGCATCATGGAAGTGGACTCCGGGCCTTCCCTATCCATGGTTTCCTGGAAAACTCTTAAGCAGCTGATTCCCGACATCCGCCGCCAGGATCTCAGCATGCAGCGACTTATATTAAAAGACTACCAGGGCAACCGAATTCCAGTCATTGGTTGCAGTCACGTCCAGGTCTCCTTCAAGGACCACACTGCAATACTACCCCTCACCATCGTTGACAGAGACCGGCCCAGCTTATTGGGTCTACAGTGGTTCGTGCCATTAGGAATCGAAATGGCAGGCATCAACCAGACTGTAGATGAAGACTGGGAGGCAGCCCTCATCTGTGACTTTCAAGAAGTCTTCACTGAAAAATTAGGCAAGTACAAGGGGTCCCCCATCTCGTTTAATCTCTGCCCTGATATCGCACCCATTCGCCTAAAGCCATGCCGAGTTCCCTTTGCTCTCAAACCAAAAATTGATGACCAATTGGACAAATTAATTGCACTAGGCATGCTAGAACCCATCAATCACGCCCGATGGGAGACCCCAATTGTAACCCCAACAAAACCTGACGGATCTTTGAGAATCTGTGGGGATTACAAGGCTACCCTAAACCACGCGTTACAGCAGAGCGCTTATCCGGTACCCGTGGTCCAACACCTACTTCACTCACTTGGGGGTGGAAAAATATTCGCAAAGCTTGACCTGGCCCAAGCTTATCAACAGTTGCCAGTAGACGCAGAAACTGCAGAAGCCCAAACCATAGTTACGCACAGAGGTGCCTTCAAGTGTAACAGACTCCAGTTGGGAGTAAGCGTAGCACCTGGCATTTTTCAAAGTTTGATGGAAAGGTTGCTACAAGGCATCAAAGGGGGCATACTGATAGCTGCCCCAACAAGAAGTCAGTTGGAAAAATGCCTAAGAACTCTTCTACAAAGGTTCAAAGACGTGGGCCTCAAGGTTAAGAAGGAAAAGTGTCAGTTATGCACTGAGAGGGTTGAATTTCTTGGTTACCTTCTTGACAAACATGGAATTCACCCTACTGAAAAGAAATTAGCTGCCATTAAAAATGCCCCAAGACCAAAGAACAAAACAGACCTCCAAGCCTTCCTGGGACTCATTAACTTTTATAACATCTTCCTACCCCAGAAGGCAACCATTGCTGAACCCCTACATAGACTCCTCGACAAGAAGGCTTCCTGGTTTTGGGGACGGCGGGAGGAGCAGGCTTTCCAACAAGTAAAAGACCTTTTAACTTCGGATGCAGTACTCATCCAATATAATGAGACACTTCCATTAACTGTGACTTGTGACGCCTCACCTTTTGGGGTAGGAGCCATCCTGAGCCACATCCTACCGAACGGTACAGAGGCGCCTATTGCATTTTTTTCAAGAACTTTGTCTAAAACAGAGAGAAACTATAGTCACTTAGATAAAGAAGCCCTCGCTATTGTATCTGCAATCAAAAGGTTCCATGAGTACGTGTATGGATCATCATAGATCATAAGCCATTACTTGGCATCTTGGCAGGGGACAAACCAACTCCTCATATCCTATCTCCAAGGATGACATGATGGTCAGAGTTCTTAGCCGCCTACGACTACTAGCTGAGACACCGGCCAGGAAAAACCATCCCCCATGCAGACGCTTTGAGCCGTTCCCCACTGCCAGAACTTCTAGATGACCCAGCTCCCACTCTGTCTGCATTGCAAATTGAGACGTTTCCCTCACCTCCACTAACAGCACAAGACATCGCCTTGGAAACAAAAAAAGATGCATGTTTGGCACGGGTTCTTAGCTGGGTGGAGAGGGGATGGCCAGAAATCGAACCCAATGACACCTTTAAACGCTTCAAGAACAGACAAACAGAACTTTTCTCCCCAAAAGGATGCGTGTTGTGGGGAGACCAAGTGGTCATACCAACTAAACTACAAAGGAAAGTTCTAAATTTACTACACGATGGACACCCGGGCATCATACGAATGAAGATGCTGGCAAGGAGCTACGCCTGGTGGCCAGGTATGGACAAACAAATTGAAGCCTGGGTTGCCACCTGCAGCAAATGCCAAGAAACACGCTCGGCCCCACTGAAAGCACCACCAGCTGAATGGGAAACGCCCAGGGGTCCATGGTCCCACATCCACATTGATTTTACGGGACTTACAAAAGGACATCTTTCCTGATTACAGTAGATGCCTACTCGAACTGGCTCGAGGTTAACAATGAAGACTTCCACTACAGATGCAGTCATCAAGAAATTGAACAGACTTTTTGCAACACACAGGCTACCAGATGTCTTGGTTTCCTACAATGGCCCTCAATTTACTGCCTTGGCCTTTGAACAATACCTAGCAGACTGGGGAATACGCCACACCTTGACATCACCTGTGCACCCGGCAGCCAATGGCAGGGCTGAACAGATGGTTCAGTTCACCAAAAAAACTTTACAAAAAATGGAACAAGGAAACATCCATGACAAAGTCACCAGGATGCTCCTTCTCCAGCATATTACACCAAACAGTACCACAAACAAAAGCCCAGCTGAACTCCTGATGGGCAGAAAACTCAGATCACATCTAGACTGCCTACACCCAGCATACACCCTGGAAAGGCCCCTGGGTTCCAGCAGTAAACACTGTTCGTTTAAGGTAGGAGACCCTGTATTTGCAATAAATAATGCAAGTTACCAGCCCCCGTTCCTACTGTTTAGAAACCACAGATGGGAGATTGTGGAAACGCCACATCAACCAGCTGCACCCATCACTAACCCCGATCTCGAAGTCAGAGGGGGAAGGGAAACTGGGAGGTTTGAAATTGAACCAACATCTGGTTCAGAAGACATAACCCCACAACCAGCACAGCAAAGCCCACTATATTCACCAGCTGAGAAAGAGCCTTGGCAGATGATCGTCTCTCCAGGTAACAGCAGCTGAACAGGGTCAACAAATCTGGAGAACCCAGATGGAAGAAACGAAGGAGGCATTGCAGGTATCCCCGGATCACCTGTAAGGGGACCCAGCATTGAAGCCAGGTCACCACTCCAGACAATTCCAGTAAGCAGTCCGGCGGAACCAGAAACCGAGCAAAGACCTTTTGAACAACGCAAATCAGGTAGACAGATGTGAAGATCCGCCTACCTGTGAGAATACATCACCCCACCCCTTAGACAGAACCTAGAGGGGAGGGATGTTCTGGACTAGCAGGCTTGTAATCCTGCAAACCTGATTCGTCCACTAACAGCAGGTTGTGATTGGTCGCTCTGGGTTAATCCGATTGGCTGGTTAACGGGCTGCCACGATTGGGCAACCCAAGCGCAGCAAGCTTAAATCCTTGTCATTGGTCGCTTTAGCAGCAGCAAGCTCTATAAAAGGAGCTGCTGCAGCCAGGCTTTTTCCGCTCTGATCAGAAGTCACTAATAAAGAGTTGAAGTTACTATCCGAGGTCTCGTCTCCGTTATTGAGCCCATCCGCCCAGACATAACAGATAGATAGATAGATAGATAGAGGATAGATAGATAAATAGATAAAATAAATATGAAGGATTTAAAAAGCCTTTTGCTTTTCTTCTTTCTCCTGCTATTACACAAATTTCTTAAATAGCTTGGACTAAGGAGATGGAAGCCAACTGTTTTCACATTAGAATGTGCCATGGTTTCCCAGCCAGGATTTATATCTGTCTCTCTGTCTGCCTGTCCATCTGTCTGTCTCTATCTCAATCAATCACTCAATGAATCCATCACATCGAGCTCTCTAAATCCTTGCTGTAGTTCTTCTTTCCTGAGAGAAAGTCACAGCTCAACCCACCTGTTGGCATGAGTTGGCCTCCTTCCAAGGAACCAAGCCAAGGCTGAAAGACAAAATGGAGCCTGGTGGTGCCTCCAAACAGTTGTTGCAGGAAGAATATCTTTAACATAATAACGAGAGATTTTAAGAATTTGGACAACGTGAGGCATCCTATCACTGGGGAGACCTGTGGAGATACACACTGGAAATGATCAACAATTGTGTGAAGTCCGGGGTCTCAAATGGCACAGGCTCATCTGTTTGGATTCTGAAGTCCCAGAGCATGTTAACGTCTTCATATTCTATGACTTCCTCTGTTTTATGTTCCCACCAATGCCTGCTGGCAGGCAAAGGCTGTTTCTTGCAGATCTTCCAATGCGCCATCATTGCCACAGGCAATGGTGTCAATCATACAACGTTATGGAGTCTCCTTCTGAGGATGAGCCAATATAATTTACATTGAGAAGGGTTTTGGTGTGTATTTGTGTTCTTTTAAATGGAGTTAGGCACCAGTATTTATAAATGAAGGCATTTTGAATGTAGTTGTTGTTGTTTTTAATTATTGCTGCAGGAAATTGTTTAGCTGCTAGAGCCGTGATGGCGAACTTATGGCATGTGTGCCACAGGTGGCACGGAGAGCCATTTGTGCCACCACGCGAGCTGTAGGCAAACTTACCTCACTGCACATGTGCACGCCTCACAGCTGATTTTGAGGAAGGCTTCTGCAGGCTTCTGCAGGCTTTGCAGGCCGAAAACTAGCCCTGTTTATTCACTTCCTGTTTTTCCAAAAATACCGGAAGTGATGAAACAGGGCTAGTTTTCAGCCTGCAAAGCCTGCAGAAGCCTTCCTCAAGCCTTTGGGAGGCCGAAAAAGGCTCCCAACCGGCCGAAAATCAGCTGTGAAGCACAGTGCTGGTAAGGGAGTGGCGTGTGTGGGTGGGGATTGTGCACGCATGGGGCGGCATGCATTGCCTTCTGGGTGCTGGCATATGAGCACGAGCATGCAAGCGCGCACACAATTTTTGGCACAGGAGCCCGAAAAAGTTAGCCACCACTATGCTAGAGTACTGAAGCATCTGAAAGGGTATAGGATTGGACTACAAGACCTCCAAGGTCCCTTCTGTTATTCAGTTATTTTGCCCAGTGGATTTACAGTAAAGCCCTTGTTTAATGAAAAGGAGGAGATGGTGATGACATGGAGTTTCCATGGCCTTCGGTGGACAAATATAGTTTGTCCTTACTGTTACCTTCCAGGTTTTCATTTGAATTTATAAACCATAATCCTGAGTTTCCTGCTGATTTCTCATCTAAGCGGTGACCCCTCCTGATGTCCCAAAAATACTTTTTCAAGAGGCCACTGGATTTTGTTTTTTGTTGAAGGTGTTTCGCTTCTTATCCAAGAAGATTCTTCAGTTCTTGGATGAGAAGTGAAACATCTTTGAGGAAAAACAAAAAGCTATTTCAGAAGCCCCAAAGGTCCTTTTTCAAAAGGCAACTGGACTTTCTTTGTTTTCCCTTGAAGACATTTCACTTCTCCTCCAAGAAGCTTCTTTGGTTCAGTCAGAATTGATACCAATCAAGGGGAATATTTGTAGTACAGGATTGATATGAGTGGGTCCTTCCTGCTCTGAGCTTGGTGGTTTTCTTGCAGACATTTTATTACTCAAACTAGGTAACATTATGTCACTGAGATTGTTACCTAACTGGGTAATGAAACATCTGCAAGAAAGCCACCAAGCTCAGAGATCACCAAGGACTCCACAGTCCTCCTCCTCCTCCTCCTCTTCCTCCACCCTTCCAGCACTGATGATGTTACCTAGTTGGGGTAATGAAACATCTGCAAGAGAACCACCAAGCTCAGAAATCACCAAGGACACCTTAATTAGACCTGAAGAAGCTTCTTGGATGAGAAGTGAAATGTCTTCAAGGAAAAACAAAGGAAGTCCAGCAGCCTCTTGAAAAAGCACCTTGGGGACAACCATGACCTGGATGATTGAGAATCACCCTAAACTTCTCCTGATTCTTCCTTACCTTGATTAAGATCAACCAAGGTCATCTAGAGCAGGGGTCGCCAACCTTTTGGACTCAGGGACCACCAAACTCATAAGTTTAAATCCTGCGGACCATTAATATGAATTTTGACTGGCAGTGGCTTGCTGACATTGGTGGGAGAGAGAGAGAGGGAAAGAGAGAGAGAGAGAGAGAGAGAGAGAGAGAGAGAGAGAGAGAGAGAGA
>BHEV01007947.1:0-23915 GCA_004319985.1 Emydocephalus ijimae
GGGCTTAATTTGATTTTATGCCCCAAAAACATGCTGGGCCTTCCTATTGGTGGAGGCCGTATTGTTGGAGAAACACGGTAGATAGTATAGACACACACACACACACACGCACACACATTCTCTGTCTCTGTCTCTGTCTCTGTCTCTGTCTCTCTCTCTCTCTCACACACACACACACACACACACACACACCATGTTGCCCTGCTGTTGTGTTGAGATTGCATGCCTCTTAGCCAGTCTGGCCAACAATTGTGCTGGCAGAAAATTCTGTAAAATTGTAGTCCAATACATATGCAAACACTCACCTAGGAAAGGATGTTTCAGCACCCCCCCCAAAAACAAACATTTCCTCAGATAAAAGTCAACTCAAAGGCCAGTTTTAGCCACATAAGCTGTCCATAATTCCTCTTCCTCCTTCCCTTCTTTACCTCAAAGCATCATTATATCGTGTAGTTTAGGAGAAATATGCTCCCAGTTATTTTTTTTAAAGAACACCCTGGTGTCATTGCTTTTGACAGCCTTATGATTATGTTTAATATGGGGGTGACCCAGAATAACCCTTTAATGCAAGATCATGATGCGGCCGTGTTTATTTATTTATTCTTTCGACTTTGAAACGGTGACTGTGATTAATAGGACTACCTTTTACTGCTTGCCCTCTTCTTTTCAAGGCCATCCTTCAAGGACATCTATTTCTTTATAAAATGCTGATAAATCTAATCTTTCTTCCCTGATCATGCAAATGAGTGCATGTTTAGTACTTACGCATTCTCATTTCATAAAAGGCAAAGAGTTGGTCATTTAGACTGGAAACTAGCTATCATAATGGCCCCAATCCATTTAAGATTAAATACATTAGGTTACTGCTGATTTCAGCATGATCAAAGGCTAATGTTCCACTAATAGAGAAAGGAACATCCAAATTTGGCTGGATAGTGTGCTATTTTCTTCACTCATCCCCATTGCAGAGAGATTGAGTTTTTAAAAAATATTTTTATTGTTCATTTTCTTTTATTATACATCACATTTCCAGTTTTGCAACAGAAGTGTACTGGCTAAATCAAGTCTTTTAAAGATATACATCATATTATGCACCCTGGTTATAACCATCATTCTCAGTCATACAGTGTAGTCTCTTTTAAGTACATAATATTGTACGTCATAATAATAACGATTGTTTTCATAGTTATACCATAACACTTGGATGTTGGATAACCATTTGTCTGAAATGGTGTAGGGTTTCCTGCCTAGGCAGGGGGTTGGACTAGAAGACCTCCAAGGTCCCTTCCAACTCTGTTATTCTATTCTATTATATGTTATACATTATTCTCCCAATACGTTTTAATCTATAGTCACGTACAGTCCAATAGTGATATTGCTTACAATATATATTCTTACATATATCATTATACCTGTATTTATTTCTGTTTTGTTAATCTTTTGTTATTAAATTACTAATCACTGCACCTGTTATTTAACCATTTGTACAATACGTCTCATGTTAAGTAATACTCTGCTTCCTCTTTATCTTTAAGTTCCATCGTAAACCTGTCCAATTCAGCACATTAATTTTTATTACCTTTTCATCTGTAGGTGTGCTTTCAGAGATGGAACTTTTAGAGATTTGTCACTGAATACACAATGTACTGCAGATGCCCCAGTGTTGTGGGTACCTGTTGGAGAGCAACCGTCCCAAGTGGGAGGAGGGATCAAATAGAGAATTAGCTTGGGCTCATTACATAAACACAAGAGTGGAGTGGTGGCCTAGATGTGGAGCTCGTGCCTCACAATCAAGAGGCTGTGAGTTTAATCCTAGCTAGAGGCAGATATTTCTCTCTCTGGGCACAATGAGACAATATCTGTTGAATATAACTCTGCAGTGGTGACAGGAAGCGCATCTGGCTAGTAAACAATCAGACCTGGATGGTTGAGAATCTCCACAGATCTTCCAAATCTGTAATTAAGTAATCTCAGCGATTGAGACTGGTTATTCAATTTTTTTGAATATCAAAAAACTAACATCCCAAAGCAATATCAAAACAACAAATGACAAAAAGATTCTCAGGCCAACCCATTCATTAGGGGACTGGAGGCTAAAACATATAAAGAACGGTTGCTGGAACTAGGTATGTCTAGTCTGATGAAAAGAAGGACTAGGGGTGACATGATAGCTGTTGTGAATTAATAAAAGTGCTTAAATAAAGATTATTAAAACCTTTAGAAAAGTGCAGGGTTCTGGCCCTGCACTTCTGATTGGCCGATAATAGCAACATCTGATTGGTCCGTTCAGGAAGATCTGATTGGCTATTAGCGGGCCTCTTTCATTGGTTAAGGGAACTAACGCTTCCCGTTTCTTATTGGTTACTTGATCAGCAGCTTGCCTATAAAAAAGGCTGTTGCTGCCATAGTTTTTGCTCTGTTCCACAATGTTAAATAAAGAGTTGAAGTTCACTGTTCATCGTCTCGTCTCCAATTCTTGCGCCCATGCGCAGAACATAACAATAGCACTCTTCCAATATATGAGGTGGTGCCACAAAGAAGAGGAAGTCAACCTATTCTCCATAGCATTTGAAGGCAGGACAAGAAGCAATGGGTGGAAACTAATCAGGGAGAAAACCAACCTACAACTAAGGAGAAGTTTTCTAACAGAGAGAAAAATTAATCACTGGAACAATTTGCCTCCAGAAGTTGTGAATGCTCAATCACTGGGTGTTTTCAAGAAGAGGTTGGACAACATTTGCCTAAAAACTATAGGACTTCCTGCCTGAAAAGGGGGTTGAACTAGAAGACCTCTAAGGTCCCTTCCAACCCTTCTCTTCTCTTCTCTTCTCTTCTCTTCTCTTCTCTTCTCTTCTCTTCTCTTCTCTTCTCTTCTCTTCTCTTCTCTTCCCTTCCCTTCCCTTCCCTTCCGTTCCATTCCATTCCATTCTATTCTAGTAATTTAAGACAACTAAGAGTTTTATAATGCCTGATGGACAAGCATCGATCCATGGAATCAGCTCTTCTGGTAAATAGATACAGCATCACCCATGGCTCCCCCAAAAGACCAAAAATGGGTTGTAGCCCTCACCTTGGTAGCACATAAGATATGACAAAAGAGCACAGACCTCCATTATATGAAATTACACCTTGAAGCTTAACAGTTTCACTTGTGAACCATATGAACGGAAGTTCGGTATTTTCAACTTTCAGAAGGCCTTCTTCCTCCGTGTGAATATCGCAAAAGTCAAATCGATATTCTATCTGGAAGCAATCGACTTGGGACGAGGCCTGAGGGTAATGAAAAACAACTCAGTGCAAAATTGACAGGGATATCATAAGGACTCTGACTCATAATAAGAAGGAGGAGGGCAGGATTATTTCTGGAACTAAGTGTCTGTAAAGATGTCCCTGAAACAGAGGACAAAAGAAGATGCAGGCTGTGCAAACCTTTCTTAGATACAGGTAGTCCTTGACTTACAACCACAACTGAACTCAAAATTTCCTATGTTAAGCAAGGCACTTTTTGAGTTTTACCCCATTTTATGATTGTATTTGCCACTGCCATTCAATGAATCATGGCGATTGTTAAATGAAGCATGCGGTTATTAAGCGAACCTGGCTTCCCCATTGGCTTTGCTTGTCATGTGACCCCAGGACAATATAACCATCACCAATATGAGCCAGTTGCCAAGTGCCCAAATTTTTATCACATGACGATGGGGATGCCGCCACAGTTGTGTGGAAAAACAGTCATAAGTCACTTTTTTCAGGGCCATCGTAACTTCGAACGGTCACTAAATGAAAGGTTGTCCATTGAAGACTATTTGTGCATTTCTGAAGTTTAGGGAAATGGGCCATATGGGCCATATAAAGGCACCATCTCAATATGGGGGAAGCCATATTTCTGATTTCACCACATACCTTCATATCAAAATATGGAGAACTTGAAAAACTAATTTCCAGATCTAGCCATAATTGGTCTTTTTAATTCTGAAGAATCTGGGGGCAGTGACGTTGAGTTGGGTGCCTTCTCTAAATTTCTCCAGAAGATGGAGAACTTTTAGAACTGTTCCTTATGGGCTGGACCACCGTCTTCTCATTGGGGTGACAATCAGACGGCTGCTGAAAGAGCCACATGAAACACCAGTTCCTCCTGATAATTGAATGGAGGTATGACAAACTTGGAACAGTGCAGAATAACAGAGTTGGAAGAAGACATTGGAGGTCTTCTAGTTCAATCCCCTGCTCAGGCAGGAGATCCTATGCCTATGACACGTGTGCCACAAATGGCACGCTGAGCCATTTGTGCCGGCACGCAAGCCACAGGCAAACTTACCTCACTGCGCATGCGCGCACATCACAGCTAATTTTTCAGCTAGTTTCAGGCTTTTGTTGGCCTCCCGGAGGCGTGGAAAAAGCCTCTGCAAGGCTTTTCAGGACGAATAGGCCCGTTTTGTCACTTCCTGTGATACCGGCCTCAAACCAGCTGAAAAATCAGCTGTGAGGTGCAGTGCAGGTAAGATGGTGGTGATGTGGGATTGCACGTGCATGCACGGGGGGCTGAGGGGTGCGCATTGCATTCTGGGTGCTGGCACGCGAGTGTGTGCGCGCTAATGCATGTGCAATTTTGGGCACACGAGCCCCAAAAGGTTAGCCACTACTGCCCTATACCAGAGGTCTCCAACCTTGGCCACTTTAAGCCTGGAGGACTTCAACTCCCAGAATTCCCCAGCCAGCTTTGCTATCCAGTCTCTTCTTCAGAACCTCCACTGATGGAGCACCCACATTTTCTGAAGGAAAACTTTTCCACTTCTTTTCTTTTCTTCTCATTGTCAGGAAAGTTCTCCTTAGTTCTAGGTTGTTTCTACCCTTGTTTAGTTTCCATCCATTGCTTCTTGTCTTGCCTTTAAGTGCTTTGGAGCAGTGGCCCCCAACCTTTTTTGTCCCACGGCCCGGTACCGGCATCACAAAATGATCCACGGACCGGTACTGACATCAGCGCGCATGACCAAGGCAAGGCGAGCCGAGTGACCGGCCAGCCAGCCGTCCCCCACTTCTCCCCGCCACCTTCAACTCCTCCTTTATACCTTTGTCGATGGGCTTTTCAGGCTCTTTCTTAATCTCCTCCTAACGCGAGACTCCACTGCCATTGGGACGGCTCTTCGTTCAAAGCCGCCCCCCCCAACCTTCGATGAAACTAAGGCGCGAGGATTCCTCCAGCACCCAAACACCGCTTTTCAACCGACGACCGACAAGCTCACCTGGAAGCACTTTCTCAAGCGCTGTCAAAACAAGATGGCAGCGCCCACTTCTTTGCGGACCGGTAAAAAATGATCCACGGACCGGTACCGGTCCAGGGCCCGGTGGTTGGGGACCACTGCTTTGGAGAATTGGTTGACTCCCTCTTCTCTGTCGTAGCCCATTAGATATTGGAACACTGCTATCATGTCACTCCCTAGTCCTTTTTGCCAAGTTCCTCAACCACTCACCTTATATTTTCCCCTCCAGACCCCTAATCATCATCATTGGTCTTTTCTGCACTCTTTTCTGCACTCTTTCATCTTTTTTTATGTCATTCCCCTCCCCCACCTTCTCTTCTCTTTCCAAGAATGTCAAACACAAATCCTTTCTCATCAAAGTGAATGAGGTTCTCTACTCAGCACCAATAATAGCATGATTATTCCAGCATTGACATGTGTGAAGTTAAGGCCTGCTTTTCCTTGGCAGCCCTTTAGTACAGATTCTTGAATCCCTTCTTAATAGATCTGCATGTTTGTCAAATGAGTCTGATATGACTCATCCCTTGCTCAATACCTTTTCTGCATGGTTTATTGTATCTAGCAGAAAATGCTGACCTCTTGATGTCCTACCTTGTAAAAAAAAACAAAACAAGTTAAAAATTAACTTTGTAAGGATGCACTTCCTCAAGCCTACTCTTGCATTAGGACTGCTTTAAATAGTATCTGATTATTAAAATCTATACCTTCAGGGACATTTTGGGAATGCTGTTGTTGCTCTCTAGCCTGATCCCAAAATGTATCTAGAAGATGTGCCAGAATTAGCCTTCAGGAATGCTTTTGAAATAACTCCTCTCCTTTTACTGTCCGTTTTCATTACTATTGAAATCCTTCTGGGATGTCTAAATTAATCATCATGATGTCAGAATAGCAATAAAAATTCAAAAAGTAACATGTAATTTGGGAAGGAAGGAAGGAAGGAAGGAAGGAAGGAAGGAAGGAAGGAAGGAAGGAAGGAAGGAAGGAAGGAAGGAAGATAAATATATGTATAATTATAAGTGATGAATTTTGCCGATTTCATTTGCATAAATCAGCAGGACTAAATTTCCTACTCTGAAGGAAGAAAAATATAGTTCTATTATCTAATAACAAATATGAATTGTCTAATAACAAATAAGAATAAAAAATATGCATCAGTTAGAACAGAGGGATCAAACTTGCGGCCTACAGGCGGGATGTGTTACACGTTGGCCACGCCCACCCCTATTTTAGCAAAAGGGGGAAAAGTCATAATACAACACGTGACGACAGCCGGACAACATGAATTTGACACTCCTGAGTTAGAGTGTAGTATTGCAGGCTGACTACGCCCACTGCCAAGGATTCAATACTGACTGGCTCAAGATTGACCCAGCTTTCCATCCTTCTGACATCAGTAAAATAAGGACTTAGATTGTTGTGGGGGCAATATGCTGACTCTGTAAACCACTTAGAGAGGGTTTTATAGCACTGTGGAGCGGTATATAAGTCTAAGGGCTATTGCTATTGCTAAAATGCTATTATCAGATCAATCTGATTCAGATAACACATAATCAGAGTTGGAAGGGACCTTGTAGGTCAACTAGTCCAACCCCCCACCCAAGCAGGAGACCGTACACCATTTCTGACAAATGGCAGTCCCATCTCTTCTTGAAAGCCTCCAGTGATGGCGCTCCCACAACTTCTGAGGGCAACTCCTGTTCCATTGGTTGATGGTTCTCACTGTCAGAAAGTTTCTCCTTATTTCCAGGTTAAATTTCTCCTTGTTCAGTTTCCATCCATTATTCCTTGTCTGGCCTTTGGGTGCTTTAGAACAGTGGTTGCCACCGACGGGCTGGGGACCACTGATGGTCTGCGAGAAAATTTTGGTGGTCCACAGAGAAATTTCCCCCCTCAAAGTCCCCCCTCCCAAAGTAATTAATCCAAGCTGTGCGGGAACACAAGGCTGCGCCACCCACATGGCCCTCCCACCCACTGGCCCCCACCCTTTGGCCAAGCGTAAACCTTACCTTGAGTAGAGCCACATGAGCTGGAACTGGAAGGTAAGACCAATGGTGAGGGAGGGAAATCTCCCCCAGGGTGGCTGGCTGATGTGGGTGGGAAAGCAGGGGTAGGATTCAAATTTCTTAACAGCCAGTTCTGTGGGTGTGGCCTAATTTTTTGGTGTGGCTTGGTGGTCATGTGACTGGGTGGGCATGGCTTGTATGTAAATATTATAAATATTGATTATTTTTTTTTATAAAAAAGAGCAACTTTTACCCAAAAGCAGGCAAAACAGGCAGGCAGTCCCTCAAAGAACCACAGATTCACTTAGAGATCTATCTATCTGCAATCAGCTATTTCAGTCTGTCACATAAAATTCGCTGCAAGCAAACCCACAAAATTAACTTACAACACACCATGTATGTGAATATTGATTTTTTTTTATTTAAAAAAGAGCAACATGTACCCCAAAAACAGGCAAAGCTGGCAGGCAGATTGAGTTGCTCACAGAATTACAGATTAACATAGAGATCTATCTATCTGCAATCGGCTACCTGAGTCTGCACTGAAAAGCTTCAGTCCTAAGGAAGGTTCGGTTTTGCTTTTAGATTAGATAGAAAGCAAGAAATCCATGGATTTCATGCTTTCTAGCTAATCTAAATCTCCAGGCAGAGTAGAATAGCTGATGGTCAGGGGGGAAAAAAGGAAAAATAACAACTTACCAAACCAGGCAAGTTGGATGGCTCCCATGCCAGGTAAGGAATGAATGGGCGGGGAGTGGGAGGGCCAGGCAGTGAAGTGATTTGCCGGTTCTCTGAACTGGGGACAATCATGTGTGCAACATTTGCAAGAAATCATCAGCCGCTTGGACAGTTGACAAGCACTGTGCTCAGGTGCGCAGCGTTTGAAAATCCTCTTGTTTCCTGCTTTTTCAACCTCAGCTGTGCTGGGCGAAACAGCTGAGGAGGGAAAAGCAAGGAATAAGGGACAGCCTAGAGCCTGGGCAGGTAGGTGGGCCAAACACTGAACCAGTTCAGTGTTAGCTGCTCTTCACAGCTACCAATTCTATAGAACCGGGCCGAGCCAGTAGCATCCCATCCCTGTACACACACACACACACACACACACACACACACACACACACAGAGGGACACGGTGGCTCAGTGGCTAAGATGCTGAGCTTGTCGATCAGTAGGTCAGCAGTTCGGTGGTTTGAATCCCTAGCACCGCATAATGGAGTGAGGTCCCATTACTTGCCCCAGCTTCTGCCAACCCAGCAGTTCGAAAGCATGTAAAAATGCAAGTAGAAAAATAGGGACCATTTTGATGGGAAGGTAACTGCGTTCTGTGTGAGCACTGCCCCCTAGAGCCAGAAATAACCAGCACATATGTGTGAGAGGATACACACACACACACACAAATACATCTCCTTTCTTTTGTATTAATTCATTAACTGCAATTTCTGTATTCTACCTGATGGTCTATGACTGAATAAAGTAAAATTGGATGATGATGATGATCAGGTTAGCATAGCTTTAATGCTAAATTAAATGGTTTTACTCCATTTTACTTTGTATTTTTGTCATCCAAACTAAAATCTTATGTGGCTGTCTTCCACCTTTCCCCTATTTTTAAACCTTTCCATAAACCTTTCCCTCTACTTTCTCTTTTGTACAGGAATGCCTATGAAGAAGAGTGAGAGAGCGAAAGAATTTTAATGAGGCAAAAAAATTAACCAGCAAAAGTAAACCTCTGAAGCTATCATTTCAAGGTTTCCCTTTTTTTCCAGCACGCTGTGCCAGCTCTGACTTGTCACACAGAAACATTTATTTTAGCAAAATATTATTTTAAAGTCATGCTAACAATAATTAGGAGCAAATTGAGTTTTATCAAGTAACACAAACGATGGGATTTCAGAGCTGGATTTCAGCTGGTATTTTAATGAAGTGTGTGTTAACAGCAGAAAATCTTCTGTCACACCAGCAGCTGAGTTTCATATACAGACCTTTGATAGTGCAACCATATGTTAACACTCAGGCCCCTTAATCACAGATGACCTCATGAACCAACCCTTTGGTGATCCATCATCCAGGCCACACATCTACCCTGTTCCATTGGCCAGGTTCAAATTGGATCCTTTCAAGACGATGAAGACTGGGCTGCACAAAGAGGTCTTATTTTCCATTGTCCGCTTTCTCACCAACTTCTGTCCATATAGCTTAGAGCAGAGGTCTCCAAATTTGGCAACTTTAAGACTTGTGGACTTCAACTCCCAGAATTTCTCAGCCAGCTTTTCTGGAAGTTGAAGTCCACAAGTCTTAAAGTTACCAAGTTTGGGGACCCCTGGCTTAGAGCTTCCTTGTCTCTTTCTATCAGGCGAATTTCTGTATGTGCCAAGAATCCATTCTAGGAGCTCAAACAGACTCACCAATTCCACCTTGTTCTCATTCTTCTTCTATAAAGGATGGATGCATGGATGGATGGGTGGATGGATGGATGGATAGATTCAGAGGTGGTATTCAGCAGATTCTGGCCAGTTCTGGAGAACCGGTCGCAGAAATTTTGAGTAGTTTGGAGAACCGGTAGTGGAAATTTTGAGTAATTTGGAATGTCACTTCTGACTGGCCCTGCCCCCATCTATTCTCTGCCTCCTATTGAGTGCCAGCTGCTGGCTAGGTTCTCTTTTGTTGTCCTGCACAGGAGAACTGAGCTTGAAAGCAGGTTAGTGGGATGGGGAGGGATTGGAGATTTTTCGGTGTTCTTCCCCTGCCACTCCCACCAAGCCACACCCACAGAACCAGTAGTAAAAAAAAATGAATCCCACCACTGGATAGATTGATAGATGATAGATATTTATATAGATGGATAGGGAATTCTAGGAATTGAAATCCCCATGACTTAAATTTATAAGGTTGAAAAACCCTGACTTAGACTATAATTTTAACTTAATAAGTTTATTTTGAATATTAATTCTCTCAGATAAGTTATCAGCTATCCCAATTTTGTGTCATCTACAAATTTGATTCGCATTCTCCCACAATCTTCATCCAAATCATTCACAAAAATATAAAAGTGCAGACTGCCCAGGACTAAAACTTGTGACATCTTACTTGTTATGAACTAATAAAATGCTTAAATAAAGTTTATCAAAACCTTTAGAAAAGAGCAGGGTTCTAGCCCTGCACTTCTGATTGGTCGATAATAGCGATATCGGATTGGTCCGTTCAGGAGAATCTGATTGGCTGTTAACGGGCCTCTCTCATTGGTTAAGGGGGTTAATGCTCCATGTTTCTTATTGATGACTAGATCAGCAGCTTGTCTATAAAAGGGCTGCTGCTGCCCTAGGGTTTTGCTCTGTTCCACAATGATTAATAAAGAGTTGAAGTTCACTGTTCACCGTCTCGTCTCCGTTCCTTGCGCCCATGCGCAGAACTTAACATTACTTGAAACACATTTCAGTTTGATGAAGAACTGTTATTGTGTACCAGTGTACTGTATGGAGCCACATATTTGTCATGCCATCCAACTTATTCTTGTTTGCTAATCAACATGTCATGGGATATTTTACTAAGTGTTTTTCCAAAATCAAAATATATTATATCTGCATCATTCACACCATCATTGGGTAACTCAGATACATGAGATAAACTGAGATAAACTCAGATAAATGAGATAAGGTTAGTTTAGTAAGAGTTGTTTTTGACAAATCCATTCTGACTCGTGGTAACTAATGTACTGTTTTTAAGATGCTTACAGAGGAAATGCGTTATGATTTGCACTACAATCTTTCTAGATATTGCTGTCAGATTGACAGGCCTCTTAGTTCCCTGATCTTCCTTTTTCTATTTTTTTTTAAGTGAGGGAAAGCATACAGCACTTTGTCTGTTCTCCATGATTTCTCAAAATTAACACTTAAAGGTTTGGCCACATTAGCAAGTTCTACAGTACTCTGCGATCTACTACAATAGTTTATCTGGCCTTGCAGATTTAAACAATTCAGAATAAATAGGGGTTTCTATAAATCACAAATTTCAGTGCTGTTCCTTCATCCTTTCTTTACAATTCCTGGCTGAACATTGTTAGAGAAGACTAAATCAAAGTAGCTTCTTGATCAGTTCTGCTTTTCTTGATTGTGAGGATTTTGCTATCTTTCTTGAATAGCTGTTTTGTCTTTTCCCTTTCCTTTTTCTCTTCCTTTCTTTCCCTTCCCTTCCCTTCCCCTCCCTTCTCCTCTCCTCTTCCTTGTTTCTTCTTTCCTTTTCCTCTTCCCTCCTCTCCTCTTTCCCTTCCTCCTTTCCTCTTTCTCCTCCTCTTCCTCCTCCTTCTCCTCCTCTTTTGATTATTCCTAGCATCCCTTGGCAAACTTATGTTTGGTTCTGGATTTTGATTTTGGCTACCCATGTATTGAGCTCAACATATCTGTCCCTTTTAAAATTTTATTCTCACCCAAAAAAAGTTTTTTATGTAGCTCGGCTAATTCTACTGTTCCTTTTCTTCATTCACATAGTGCAATCTATTAAGTTCTGAGCATGGGCGCTAAGAATGGAGACGAGCTGGTGAAACGATGAACTTCAAAACTCTTTATTAACATGGTGTAACAGCTCAGCTCAATGGCTGCAACGCCCCCCTTTATATAGGTAAGCTATTGAGTATTTAACCAATGAAAACCAGGGAGCGCTAGCTCCGTTAACCAATGAGAGAGGCTTGTTAACAGCCAATCAGATTCACCTGAATGGACCAATCTGATGTCGCTATTTACGGCCAATCAGAAGTGCAGGGCCAAAACCCTGCACTTAACTTCAAGCTTTATTAAACATATTTATTCATTCACAACACCCCTTCCCCCCTGGTTCCGTTTAAGGGGTGCGGTTACATAGTCCTTGAGGTAGGCAGGTTGTTGTTTTGTTAGTCTATTTGATTTTCGTTGTACACCCGGTATTCGGCTACAGTCTTGTTGAGGTAGGACTTTGTCTGGTGAAAAGGGTGCCTCTAGTTCTGTATTTGAATTTTCGTTGTCGCCAATGTTTTTGGCATCTCCTTGAGGCGAGCTCACCCCCATCCCAGATCCTTCTTCACGTGTTGCCACTGCACTGTCACTTCTTTCGTTAAAGCTTTCTGCTATTTCAAGTTCATCTTCCTCCATATCTCCTCCCCCCTCAGTTTGGAAATCAGGGGAGTCGGAGATCCCTGACTGTAGCCTTGAATGCAGCTGATCAATATGGCGCTTCCATATTTTATCGTCGCGACATTTCATGCGGTACGATCAGGGGCCGGTTACTTGGACCACAGTTGCCTCGACCCACAACAGATTGCCCGAAAAGTTCCTAGCGAAAACCAAGTCGCCTACCTGGAAGTTACGGCATCGCCCGCTGGATCTGTGTGGTTTCTCAGGTTCATACGATGGGTGCAGAGGGTCGAGGTGGGAGCAGAGCTTCCGCCCCATTAATAACTCGGCAGGAGTTTTGTTGGTGACGCTGTGCGGAGTGATATGCTGCAAAAGGAGTATCCGGTTAATCTTGTCTTTGATATCGCCAAAGTCCATTTTATGCAAAGTTTTCTTGACGAATTGTACCATGCGCTCGGCCCTTCCGTTGGCCGCAGGATGCGCCGGCGAAGTCAGCGCATGGCGAATACCGCGGTCCGCCAGGTACTGTTCAAAGGACAACGCGGTAAATTGGGGCCCATTGTCGGATACCAGAACGTCTGGTAATCCGTGTGTTGTAAAGAGTCTGTCTAGTTTCTTGATGACCACTTTGGTTGTTGTATTCCTCATCTCATGGATTTCAAGCCAGTTCGAGTAGGCATCCACTGTTATCAAGAATGTGTGGCCTTTGGTAGGTCCCGCAAAGTCCAGATGAATAGGGGACCATGGTCCCCTCGGTGTTTCCCATTTGGTTGGGGTTGCTTTCGGTGGGGCGTTGCTTACTTCCTGGCATTTGTGACAAACTTTTACCCATGTCTCGATCTGCTTGTCGATGCCCGGCCACCACGCGTAGCTACGTGCGAAGGCTTTCATGCGCACGATGCCGGGGTGGCCATCGTGCAAGGTTCTTAGTACCGCTCGTCGTAGCCGCTCTGGGACAATGACTCTATCACCCCAGATAATGCAGCCCTTCTGGGAAAACAGTTCTGTTTGTCGATTCTTGAACGGGGCGTAGTCGTCAGGTATTTGGTCCAATGGCCATTCGCGCTCGACCCAACTGAGGACTCGTGCTAAGATGGGGTCACGTTTCGTTTGCATCGCGATATCTCAGGCTGTTAATGGTGGTGTTCGCAGTGTCTCAATCTGCAACATTGTCACTGTCGGAGCGGGGTCATCAATGGTCTCTGGAAGTGGTGCATGGCTCAATGCATCGGCATGGGGAATGGCCTTCCCCGGGTGGTGTTGCAACTTATAATTATAGGCAGCCAAGAATTCTGACCAGTGAGTCATTCTGGGNTGTGGTCAGTCACTATAGTAAAGGCTCGGCCGTACACATATTCATGAAATCTCTTGACAGCAGATACAATACCAAGGGCTTCTTTATCAGTTTGACTGTAATTACATTCTGCTTTTGAAAGCGTCTTACAGAAATAGGCACAGGGGCTTCATTACCGTTTGGCAAAACATGGCTCAAAATGGCGCCCACTCCGAAAGGCGATGCATCACACGTGATCGTTAAAGGCAAAGTCTCGTTGTACTGCATCAGCATAGCGTCAGAAGTCAATAATTTTTTCACATTTCGAAATGCCTGCTCCTCTCTGTGTCCCCATACCCAAATTGCTTTTTTGTCCAATAAACAATGCAGGGGTTCGGCTACGGTTGCTTTGTGAGGCAGGAAAACGTTAAAAAATTGATAAGGCCTAGAAATGCCTTATTTCGGGGTTTTGGGGCATTTTTGATTGCCCTCAGTTTGCTGTTGGTGGGGTGAATGCCATGACTATCAATTAAATATTCTAAAAATTCTACATGATCCGTGCACAGCTTACACTTGTTTTTCTTAACTTTAAGACCTGCGTCTTTGAATCTCTGGAGAACCAACCTCAGGCAATCCCTTAATATTTGCGGAGTCGGGGCAGTGATTAACACATCATCAAAATATGGGACAACGCCTTTTATCCCTTGTAATAGTCTTTCCATCAAACTTTGGAATATTCCTGGGGCTACGCTTACTCCGAATTGGAGTCGGTTACATTTAAACGCACCTCGGTGTGTAACGATCGTTTGGGCCTCTGCCATTTTTTTGTCTACCGGGAGTTGTTGGTATGCCTGTGCTAAGTCTAGTTTAGCGAAGACTTTTCCGCCCCCCAGGGAATGGAGGAGGTGCTGCACCACCAGTACCGGATACGCGTTTTGTTGAAGGGCGTGGTTCAGGGTGGCTCGGTAGTCCCCACAAATTCGTATCGATCCGTCCAGCTTGATGGGTGTTGTTAAGCCTGTGTTCCCCAACCAGGGTTAAGGAGACAAGCTAAACACAATGTGCAGCGTTAGTCAGATAGGCATACAGATAAATGTGTGAGATAAGTTTGTATGTTAGTTAATATACAGTAAAAATAACAGATAGGCTTATGTTTTCAAAAATATAGTTTATTCCACTTAGAGTTTTACAGCATAGTCAAAATAACAGTCCATCAGTCATGTATCGTTTTAGTCAGTCCATTCAAGGATATTCAATTAGCAAAGTCCGTGTAGAATATCCAATGTGAGTTCACTTACAATAAATCAGTCCTCTCACCATTGATAAATCAACAGTCCCTTCTCTCTCCCGTTCCAGTAGGGGAAAAAAACGCAGTCTTCAATCCATGCAGTAATTAGGGATCATCAAGCCAGAGAGAGCAAGCTGCCGTGTCTTGTTTCTTTTATAGTGCTTTTACAACCACTCCCTTAATTACACTCTTACAGTTAAAGTTACAGACACTTTAACTAACAAACCATGATAACATATTTATTATTTTACCTAAACCAGTTAGGGTAAACAATGTTATCCCTAACAGGTGTCACGATTGGGGTTTCCCAGGGAGAGTGATCGGTTGGCTCTAACACACCCTGGGCTATTAATTTATCAAGCTGCTCGTCAATCTTTGGTTTAAGGGCAAATGGAACTCAATGAGGCTTAAGGCGGATGGGAGCTATTTCAGGATTGAGGTTAAATGATATAGGGGTCCCCTTGTACTCGCCTAGTTTTTCTGCAAAGACGTCTTTGAATTCTTGGACGAGGTCCTCTTCCCAGTCGCTGCTGCAGATTCGGGGAATGCTGGCCACTTCAATTCCAAGTGGAGCGAACCATTGGACTAGGCCGATCCTTGTCGATTACAGTCAAGGGCAGGAATGCTGTACAGTTCTTAAATGATACCCGGACTCGGCTGGATCCCACGACTGGAATTCGATTTCCCTGATAGTCTTTGAGTATAAGTCTTTGGAATCTGAGGTCTTGCCACCGGACAGTAGGGATGAGCTGCTTGAGGGTCTTCCAGGAAACCATCGAGAGGGACGATCCTGAATCGACTTCCATCAGGCAAGGCTGGTTCTCGATGGCCACTTCCACCCGGATCTTCTTAGCATCAGTAGATGAGGCGTGACCAATCGTGATAGTTTGGTGAGCCTCTTCTCGCTTCATTGAGTGGTTAGGGGTTTGTTTCTGTAGGAGTGGTTGTTCCATTGGTGGTTCAAGGGTTCTCGCCTTACAGGATGGCTTCCTGTAGTTTGGCGATTGTAAGCCCCCCTCGGGGGCTGGCTGGGTCCTAGCTTGCTTCTACAGACCCGTCCAATGTGGCCTCTTTTCCCGCACACATGGCAGAGTGCGTCGAGGAATTTGCAGTCTGATCGGAGGTGGTTTGCCCCGCAACCAGTGCATTGGTGCTGAGATCTCTGGCGTTGGTCTCGTTCGGACCGAAGTCAGTGGACCTCTTCTTTGTCGCTGTCTGACGACGAGTCGAGGTCCTCGTGGTGGGCAGTTATAAGCTGACCTTCTGACTTGGGTAAAATTTCACGGGTCGGTTGGCAGAGCAAGGCATGGGTGTGGCGCATTCGGGCAGCAGACTTCCTGGTTGCTTCTGCTGCAGTAGCTTCAGTAATGGCATCTGCAAGGCTGATGTCGCCTTTCGCCATCAGCTTGCTTTGGATATGTGGTGCATCTAGTCCCAGAACTATTCTGTCTCTCAGGGCTTCTTCGAGGTCGGCAAACCCACATAGGCCTCCCAGATTCCGGAGATCAGCTATGAAATCAGCAACACTTTTGCCCTTCTGCTGACTTCTCTGGTAAAATTCATGCTGTCTCACGAGCGTTGGCACGATCGGTGCATAGTGGGCCCTCAGTAGGGGTTCGAGGACGTCCCAGTCCATAGACTTTACTTCTGCCGGTTTCGCTAGTGCCTTGGCCATCTTGAATACGGTCGGCCCGCAATGGGTTAGGAATACTGCTCGTTTCTTCCCGGTAGTGGCATCCTTCAAATTGTTGGTTTCCAGGAACATCTGGAAGCGATCCATATAGGAGTCCCAGTCTTCTTACGCTGGGTCGAATGGAGCTGATGGTATGACACCACCAGACATGGTTCCGCTGTTGTGCGTTTCAGCCATGTGCTCGGTTATCGTTCTTCATTGTTCAGTCAGCTCTGACGTCTCCACATCCCATCCTCGTCTCCAGTGTTAAGTTCTGACATTGGCCCTAAGAATGGAGACGAGCCGGTGAAACGGTGAACTTCAAAACTCTTTATTAACATGGTGTAACAGCTCAGCTCAATGGCTGCAATGGCCCCCTTAATATAGGCAAGCCATTGAGCATTCAACCATTGAAAACCAGGGAGCGCTAGCTCCGTTAACCAATGAGAGAGGCTCATTAATAGCCAATCAGATTCACCTGAACGGACCAATCTGATGTCGCTATGAACGGCCAATCAGAAGTGCAGGGCCAGAACCCTGCACTTAACTTCAAGCTCTTAATAACCTTTATTAAACATATTTATTCATTCACAACACATTCGTACTCTATCTCATTTTTTTCCATTAGCTTCTCGTGCTGTGAAATCCTATTCATTACTGCTCCCAGTTTATTCAAATCCACATTCTATGTGGCTCAACAAACATGTTAGACTTGACTCAGCTCTAGTTTTGTTTTTAAAACCAAGACCTCCAGGATTATATGGTCATCTTCCCAACAGAAATCAGGGATTTTCTGGAAGGACCATGTTTGGCAGAATTTGTCTTTCAGTTAGACGTAAAGATAATTGAAATCTCCCATCTCTATGATTGCCTCATTCAAAACCTATTTTGGAAGGCATCACCTATATTGTATCCATAGCTGGGGACACAATAATAGATACCAAACTCAATTTTGCTTTTACTTATTCCTCCACTTCATTTAACCTGTACTATTATAATTGTTGCAATGAAGTTTTGTGATGTAGTATACATTTATTTTTGATTGCCACGTCAAGCATATGACATAATGACAGAAAGAGAAAGCAAACTTATATGGGCCAAATTAACAGTAAGAAAAGGTGGTAACAATGCTAGTAAAACTGACTACTACTTAATATTTTCTTAGAGTTTCATCAAATGTCTGTCAGAGGAAGCTACAAATTAGCCATGGGGTTTCTTTTTTTAACACCCACCCCCCAAATTTTTTTACACTATAATGAAACCTTTTGCAATGTAAGGATTTTCCTGAACCTTTATCAGTTGCCCTGGAGTTATTTCTCATTGGTCCTGCCCACATTTGTCAGTGATTTTTTTAAAAAAAGTACCATTTCTTCAGAAAGAAGAGCAACTAAGGAGGATTAAAGGCCTGGAGACTCAAACATATGAAGAAGGGTTGCAGGATTTGGGTTTGGCTAGTCTAGAGAAAAGAAAGACCAGGGGAGAACATGATAGCAGGATTCCAACATTTGAAAGGCTGCCACAAAGAGGAGGGGGGTCAACTTATTTTCCAGAGCACCAGAAGGCAGGACAAGAAACAATGGATGGAAACTAATCAAGGAGAGAAGCAACTAGGAATTAAGGTGAAACTTCCTAACTGTGAGGACAATTAGCCAGCTTTGCCTTCAGAAGTTGTGGGTGCTCCATCACTGGAGATTTTTAAAAAGAGACCGACAGCCACCTGTCTGAAATGGTACAGGGTCACCTGCTTGAGCAGGGGGCTGGACTAGAAGACCTCCAGGGTCCCATACCACTCTATTCTGACTGATTGGTTGATTGACAGGTTTAATAAAAAAAAAATATGTCTACGGCTTCCTAGTTAACTTCAAGAGGCAGGAGAACTTGATTTTGAAAATCAACTGCAACAATTTGATCAACTTTGAATTCATTAATTGCCATTTGAATAATTCTATACTTGGCCTGAGGAAAGCAATAGGATTTTGTTCCTCTTTAAGTGGCATGCACTGCAAATGGGAGTCTGAAAATTAAGCTGAGTTACTTATTCTGATGGTTCCCGTTAATCCGATTAGTAAAAAAAAATAAAAAATCAAAAGGATCTGCTTTCTGGCTAACCTATAATTATATGAAAATGAAAATCCTCTTTAAATATGGTGAAACGTTACATACACCCCTTGGCCTACTTTTGAATAACATGGTGTCCTTCGCTTCCCCTGTTTCCATCATAGTTCTAAATAACGCCTGATAAAGGGTTTATTTTTAAATAGAGGACAATATCACCCGAAGCATGCAAGGAATCAAAGGATTTCTTTTCTGCAATTGCCATTCAAGGTTGATTTAAGAGAATATACAATGACTTGAACATTCAGCAAGCAACAACGCTGCTTGAAATTTCCTTTCAACAACAGAGAGGATCTTCTTTGGTGGGATACAATTATTGTTACTGCCCAAAAGGACAAATGTAAAATCCAAATGTAAATTGATGGGTGTTTTTAAGAGCCAGCTTTAGGGTATTGCTCTTCAGTGTTAATTTTATTGTGTCTTCATTTAACCCAGGGGTCACTAACCTTTTGGACCTCAGGGACCAGCCAACTCATAATTTTAAATCCCGCGGACCACTAATATGAGTTTTGACTGATGGTGGCTGCAGGAAAAAAGTCTGCAGGAAAATTCCCCACTCTGTTTTCCTACCAATCGATCATTCTTTATTTGGGATTGGAGGATACCGTCTCCAGTTCCATTCTTGGGGGGGGGGGGAGAGAGACTTTTGGCTTCATGCAAGGAAAGCATCAGAAGCATCAGAAGTCTTTCTTTCTCTCCCCCAAACTCCACCCGAAATGAGTCTTTGCTGGCGCAGCCTCTCGGAGCAGGATGCCTCGCATGGTGCCAAAGACTCATTTCTGGCAGAGTTTGGGGAGAGAAAGAAAGATTTTTGGTGCTTTCCTTGTGTGCAGCCAAAAGCAGAAGAAGAAAGAAGCAGAAAGAAGCAGCCTAGTGGCCAGGCCAGGTGCATGGAGCGAGTGGGACATGGATTAATTGCTTTGGGGGTGACATTTATCTGTGGACCACCAACATTTTCTCGCAGACTACCAGTGGTCCCCAGCCCACTGGTTCGCGACCACTGATTTAAACCATGCATTGATTAAGATTTTAAGTCTTCTTTTTAAATGGCTGGCATGTTCAAAGAACTGCTGGATCACTCCAGACAAGAGCAAAATTCAACAGGTTAAAAGTTGCTAGAAAATAAGTTAATCAATAATATGAATTAATAAATTAACCAGTTGCTTCATATTTGAACAGCAGCAATTATGTACATTATAGTGCATTTTGGGCTTTACCCAACAGAATCACCTACCCAATTTCCTCTAGATTTATAAGAGTTGCAGGTTAGCTTTAAAAATCCATTTCAGAAAACAAGATAAACTCATGATTGATTTATCTATCGCATAACTTATTTAAGAGTGCTGAGTGTCTACCAGCATTAATTTCCTCTTGCTGTCTTGCACAAAGAATGCTCATCTATCTGCAAAGACAAAGATATAAGCGTCCTTAAGAAATCCAGATTCCTTCAATATTTCTGATCCCTAAATTATCCCTCTTTGCTTTTTTGGGAGAGAAATGAAAGAGATTGCATCCAGGGATATTTTTAAAGGACACTTTCCCATTGTGCTATGTAGAGACTGGCCAGCCGCACGGAATGCCATCAATTACCTCATCATTGAGGATAAATGATGACATCATTGGCAGGACACTCTGTGCCATTTTGGATCAGGGCATTAGGTAATCATGGCGTCTCTGCTGCCCTCCTCTGCCCATCATAAATAGTGCACGCCTCTGGTGCTTCCCTCCACATTGTCCATCTTGTATTGAGAATACATTACGTAGAGTTGGACTACGATACGTGTATAATCTAGAAGATTTCTTATGGACTGTAAATCACAATTTATAATGAATGCATAATATTATTTCCAGTACTAAGTGGAGTTTTTTCCCCCCATGCATGTTTTGTGCCAAAGCCATCCAACCTCCTCAATTATTTCGATTTTTGCATACATCTAGGGCAAACTCCATTTCAGAGAATGGAGTCTCGTGCTACAAGTGAATTCATGTTTGCGTTACAGACAGTGAAATCATCTATGCTGACTTGTCACCATTCCCAGTGGAAATGCTCCTGCCAATTAAATTAAGTGGATTGTCTTGATTATCAGAGACACGTGGGAATCCATCATGCTGGATGCTAAGTCCTGAGCATGGGCGCAAGGAATGGAGACGAGGCATCGAACTGTGACTTCAACTCTTTATTAGTAACTTCAGAACAGAGCAAAATTCTTGGGCAGCAGCAGCTCTTTTATAGAGCTGGCTGCTGTCACAACAACCAATGATTTGAGTTTACCGCTCTAACAAGTGTCCAATCAGAGATGACCCGCTGTCAGCCAATCAGATCAGCCAGAAATGACCAATCACGACTCGCTATTCGCGGGCCAATGAGAAGTGCAGGATTACGAGCCTGCCGTTAACGTAAAGCTATTAGGGTTGTTAATGAACGTGTTAGCTTAGTCCAAAACACCCCTCCCCCCTAGGTTCCCTCTGAGGGGTGGGGTAATGTATTCTCGTAAGTTGGCAGGTCACTTCACCTGTCTGCTTGACTTGAGCTGTTCCACCAGTTTCTGTCCTGGCTCTGGTTCCAGTGGGCTGCTTGCTGAGTTGGATGGCAAAGACGGTCCCACTGTTCCGTTGGATGGCTCAGGGCTGTCCTCTCCGCTCTCGCCAATGCCATCATCCGGGTTCCCTGGATCTGTTTCCATCGTGGTGCTGCTACGCGGCGAGTCAATCACCCGGCTTGGTTCTCCTTCTGGAGGTGAGTATCCCATGGTTGGTCGTGTAGACTGCTGAGTTCCAATTGTTAGGTCATCTGCTATTTCTTTTCTGGCCCCCTCGATGTCCCTCCCCCCCCCGGTTTGAGATTCAGGGGATGAGATGGGAGTAGGTGCTTGTCTAGATCGAAGCTGGTCTATGTGGCACTTCCACATTTTGCCATCTGCAGTTTGTAGATGGTAGGATCGGGGCCCCGTAAGTTGTGTTATGGTAGCGGGGACCCACAATGGGTCACCCGAGAGGTTTTTTGCAAAAACGGAGTCGCCTACCTGGAATGTATGACACTTGCTGCTGGCCCCCAGGGGTTGTTCTGTTGTGTAGGCAGGGTGAAGGCGATCAAAATGTGAGCGAAGTTTTTGGCCCATCAGGAGTTCAGCCGGGGTTCTGTTTGTGGTGTTGCTTGGAGTGATATGTTGGAGGAGAAGCATCCTGGTTATCTTGTCGTCAATGTCTCCCTGTTCCATCTTGTGTAAAGTTTTCTTTACAAATTGGACCATTCGCTCAGCCCTGCCATTGGCCGCAGGGTGAGCTGGCGATGTTAAGGCATGGCAGATGCCCTGGTCTGCTAGGTACTGTTCAAATGCCAGGGCAGTGAATTGAGGGCCATTATCGGAGACCAGGACATCCAGCAATCCATGGGTAGTGAATAGCTTGTTCAGTTTTTTAATGACCGCTTCCGTGGTGGTGCTTTTCATTTTATGGACCTCAAGCCAGTTGGAATAGGCATCCACGGTTAGAAGGAAAGTGTGTCCTTTTGTGGGTCCCGCAAAATCGATGTGGATGTGGGACCAGGGACCACGAGGTGTTTCCCACTGAGTTGGGGGTGTTTTGGGAGGAGCGGCGCGAGTCTCCTGGCACTTGCTGCACATAGCTACCCAGGCTTCTATCTGCTTATCTATGCCTGGCCACCACGCGTAACTCCTTGCCAATGCCTTCACCTGCACGATGCCTAGATGTCCATCGTGCAACATTTTAAAAACTTTATGTTGTAATTTCCCCGGGATGATGACTCTGTCTCCCCACAAGATGCAGCCCTTTGAAAAAACAGTTCTGTCTGTCGGTTTCTGAACGGCTTGAAGGTGTCGTTGGGTTCGTTGTCAGGCCAACCTCGTTCCACCCAGCTGAGGACTTGTGCCAAAGAAGGATCCTTCTTCGTTTCCGAGGCGATGTCTCGTGCGGTCAGCGGTGGTGACTGAAGAGTCTCGAGTTGCAATACAGCTAGGGTTGGAGCTGGGTCATCAATGACTTCTGGTAGCGGAGAACGGCTCAAGGCGTCAGCGTGGGGAATGGCTTTCCCCAGACGGTGTTGCAGTTGGTAGTCATATGCGGCTAAAAACTCTGGCCAATGTGTCATTCTTGGTGATAAGATGTGGGGAGTTGGCTTGTCTCCCACTAAAATGCCGAGGAACGGCTTGTGGTCTGTATTTATGGCAAAGGGTCTTCCATAGACATATTCACGGAAATGTTTAATTGCGGACACAATGGCAAGAGCCTCTTTATCAAGTTGGCTATAGTTCCTTTCAGTCTTAGAAAAGTTCTCGAAAAGAATGCAATAGGTGCCTCATTACCATTTGGCAGGACATGGCTTAAAATGGCTCCCACTCCAAATGGTGAGGCTTCGCAGGTAACCATTAAGGGTAGAGTCTCGTTGTATTGTATTAATACAGCATCAGAAGTTAAGAGGTTTTTTAATTGTTGAAATGCTCGTTCTTCACGCTGTCCCCAGACCCAGGAAGCCTTTTTGTTGAGAAGTCTATGTAGGGGCTCAGCTACGGTCGCCTTCTGGGGCAAGAAGATGTTATAAAAGTTAATGAGTCCCAGGAAGGCTTGGAGGTCTGTCTTATTTCTAGATCTTGGGGCGTTTTTGATTGCAGTTAGTTTTTTTTCGGTAGGGTGGATTCCCTGTCTGTCGAGCAGGTATCCAAGGAACTCCACCCTCTCCGTACAAAGTTGACACTTGTCTTTTTTTACCTTCAGGACGGCATCCTTAAATTTTTGGAGGACCATTCTGAGTCGTTTTTCTCATAATTCTCTAGTAGGGGCAGCTATTAAGACGTCATCAAAATAAGGCACGACTCCTTTTATGCCTTGTAATAGTCTCTCCATCAGACTTTGGAAAATGCCTGGTGCCACGCTTACTCCGAATTGGAGTCTATTGCACTTAAAGGCACCTCTGTGTGTGACTATAGTCTGGGCTTCTGCAGCCTTCACATCTACGGGTAGCTGTTGGTATGCCTGAGCTAAGTCCAATTTGGCAAATATTTTTCCACCACCCAGGAAGTGAAGAAGTTGTTGGACCACCGGTACCGGGTAAGTGCTTTGCTGAAGCGCGTGATTTAGGGTGGCCCGGTAATCCCCACAAATTTTTAACAATCCATCTGGCTTTATGGGTGTTACTATTGGGGTTTCCCATCGGGCGTGGTCAATCGGTTCCAACACACCCTGGG
>BHEV01007948.1:4577-15018 GCA_004319985.1 Emydocephalus ijimae
CGTTGTCCCAGAGTGGCTACAACGAGCGGTACTAAGAACCTTGCACGATGGCCACCCCGGCATCGTGCGCATAAAGGCCCTCGCACGTAGCTACGCATGGTGGCTGGGCATCGACAAGCAAATCGAGACGTGGGTCAAAGCTTGTCACAAATGCCAGGAAGTAAGCAACGCCCCACCGAAAGCGACCCCAACCGAATGGGAAACAACGCGGGGACCCTGGTCTCGTATTCATCTGGACTTTGCGGGACCTACCAAAGGCCACACATTCTTGTTAATAGTAGATGCCTACTCGAACTGGCTCGAAATCTATGAAATGAGGAATACAACAACCGAAGCCATCATCAAGAAACTAGACAGACTATTTACAACACATGGATTACCAGAAGTTCTGGTATCCGATAACGGACCCCAATTTACCGCGTTGTCCTTTGAGCAGTACCTGGAGGACTGCGGTATTCGCCATGCGCTGATGTCGCCTGCGCATCCTGCGGCCAACAGAAGGGCCGAGCGCATGGTACAATTCGTCAAGAAAACACTACACAAAATGGACTATGACAATATCGAAGAAAAAATAAACCGGATACTCGTTTTGCAGCATATCACTCTGCACAGCGTCACCAACAAAACTCCCGCCGAATTGCTGATGGGGCGAGGCTCTGCTCCCACCTCGACCGACTGCACCCATCGTACGAACCTGAGAAACCACACGGATCCAGCGGGCAATGCCGTACCTTCCAGGTAGGCGACTTAGTATTCACTAAGAACTTGTCGGGTGATCCGTTGTGGGTCGAGGCGACCGTGGTCCGAGTAACCGGCCCCAGATCGTACCTCGTGGAATGTCGCGATAATAGACTATGGAAGCGCCACATTGATCAGCTACGATCAAGGCTACAGTCAGGAATCTCCGAGTCCCCTGATGTCCAAACTGAGGGGGGAGGAGATATGGAGGAAGATGAACTTGGAATAGCAGAAAATCTTAATGATAGAAATGACGGCGAAACGGAAACACGGGAAGAAGAATCGGGGATGGGAGTGAGCTCGCCTCATGGTGATACCGAAGATGTTGGTGACAACGAGAATTCGAACTCAGAGTTAGAGACATCCCTTTCGCCAGATAACGTCCTACCTCAACAAGATTGCAGCCAAATACCGGGTGCAATACGAAAGTCAAATAGACTAACAGAACAACCGGCCTACCTCAAGGACTACGTAACCGCACCCCGTAAATGGAACCCAGGGGGAAGGGGTGTTGTAAATGAATAAATGTGTTAATAAAGTTATCAAGAGCTTGAAGTCAAGTGCAGGGTTCTGGCCCTGCACTTCTGATTGACCATTAATGGCGACATCAGATTGGTCCGTTCAGGTGAATCTGATTGACCATTAACGAGCCTCTCCCATTGGTTAACGGAGCTAGCGCTCCCGGGTTTTCAATCGTTGAATATTTAATAAGTTGTTTATATAAGGAGGGCCATTGCAGCCATTGAGCTGAGCTGTCACACCATGTTAATAAAGAGTTTTGAAGTTCACTGTTTCACCGGCTCGTCTCCATTCTTCGCGCCCACGCTCAGTACTTAACAGGTGTGAACCGGCTGAATCCCATCACTAGCCTTAATATCTTCTAAATTTCCTTTCTATCAACATCTCTGGATGATTTTGGTTCTTACTGTTTTGCCAGAAGGAGAAAATATCCTGTCCCTTTTCCACGTCCTTCATTATTTTATAGATCTCTGTCATGTTTATCCCAGCCATGATTTTCTTTCCAACACATTATAGTCCCAAATATTTTAGCTTTTTCTTATAGAAAAACGTTCAAGACTTCCAATTATTTTTGTTTGCTTGCTGCTAACTCCATGCAGCAATATCAGTCCAAAGCACCAAAATTCCAAAAGAAGCAGGGGTAGGTTGCTACAAGTTCATGTGGACCCATTGCTAAAGTTATGGCTAGTTTGGTGAACCGCCAAATCCCACCCCTGGTTGGCTCCTCCCACCCTGACCTACCCCTCCCAGGAGACTCCATTTTGGATGTGAGGTAAGTACAGGCCTCACACGGAAGCTTAGAGAGGGGGAAAAATAGGCCTCCTAAAAAGTTCCAGACGTCTGGAAACGGGCCTATTTCCAGCCTCCAGAGGGCCTCTGGAGCCCAGGGAAGCAGTTTTCGCCCTCTCAGTGGCTCAAGGAAAGCCTCAGGAGAAAGCAAAAACACCCCTCCCCCTGCTGTGGTGCATGGCTCCGCCCACCCAGCAACCGGGCAGAGAACCTGCTGAAATTTTTGAAGCCCACCCCTGACTAGAAGGCAAGACAAGAAACAATGGATGGAAACTAATCAAGGAGAGAAGCATGGAGAAATTTCTTAAGAGAGAGTCATTTGCGAAGAGACTGGATAGCCATTTGTCCGAAATTATATAGGATGTCCTGCTTGAGTACAGGGCTGGACTAGAAGATCTTCAAGTTCCCTTAAAACTCTGTTATATTATTGTATTTCTACACTGCACAGGGTGCCTCTGTGATTGACATGAGCGTTCTTTAAAAATTTGATAAATAAAATTACTTTTCAAATGTGATCAGATTTGTACAAGATTTAATATGTGGAAGTATTGGTAGAAATTTTATTTTCAATCCCTTCTTTAATGAACCCTAGTTTGGAATTTGCTTTTTTTTTTTTTTTTTGCTTTGAACATTTTTGCTTCCACTTAATGGATTGAATGGAAGACCTGATTGTACATGCCATCCACAGACAAATATAATGAAATATGGGACTCATTTTTACAGAATACAATAAGTTAAAAACCATGATGGTTGTTTAAATATATTAAATACATATATATACTTGAATAATAACTATATTAAATAACTATGTATAGAATTCTAACCATTTATTGCTAAAATGGTACATCCTTTTTTTCTTTGTTTTGCATTTTTCACTTTTCTTTTTAAACAGCACTTTCTATGTGGGTTTCTTTTTATTTTAACAATTTTTTTTTTAAAGGAGATCTCAGCAGAACTGGTATATGATGAAACCCAGAGAGGGTAATATTGTCTGAAAAGAGTGCAGAGAAGAGCAACAAAGACAATTAGGGGTCTGGAGGCTAAAACATATGAAGAACAGTTGCAGGAACTGGGTATATCTAGTCTAGTGAAAAGAAGGACTATGGGAGATATTATAGCAGTGTTCCACTATCTCAGGAGTTGCCATCAAGAAAAGGAGGTCAACCTATTTTCCAAAGCACAAGAAAGGAAAAAGCAATCAAGAAGAGAACCAACCTAAAACTAAGGAGAAATTTCTTGACAATTAGAATAATTAATCAGTGGAACAACTTGCCTCCAGAAGTTGTGGATGCTCCAACACTGGAAGTTTTTAAGAAGAGATTGGACAATGATTTGTCTGAAATGGTATAGGGTTTTCCTCCCTGAGCAAGGGCTGGACTAGAAGACCTCCAAGGTCCCTTCCAACTCTGTTATTCTGTGTCTATCCAGCATCAAGAAACCCAATAAAGGATAGATCCTGCTCCTAGATAACCTCTTTAACACATAAACAATGAAAGGAATGTGGAGCAAAAAAACCCTCCCCCAAGGATATAGAGTATGGTTAGAAACTTAAAGGAAGAGGTCTCCATTCAGGTGTCCATAGCTTTGGTACCAAGCTACGAAAAGCTTTATTGATTGAAACCAACTCCTTTAAATATAAATGGGACATAACAACAATAGAAATTAATTTTTAAAGGACCCAGTAGACCAAGTGCACAAGTCTTTAGGATTGTACATTGCCCATAAAAATGGGCTTCCTTGCTTTTAATATTATATAGTATTTTTAATCAAGGGGGAGAGGGGAATAGACTACTTTTGATGACTGAGGCACAACTGGACTATCACTAGTATTTTTTTAAAAAGTATAAAGTGTTATCAGAACGTAGCATATGACACGCTGAGGAGAATCACCTCTTTTATGATGTATGAATGGCAACAATACTACAAGAAGCTGCCACGGTGAAATGGATGGTGGAACTAACAGTGCTTTAACAAGATCAGGGATAGGTGGAGGGGGAGAGAGAAAAAGAGAGCTGATTTACTATGGCCTCTCTGATTCATTTGGAGAGACAAACGGTTTCTCTAAAGTTGGCAAGACTAATGGGTGCCAGCTGATAATTGATACGGGGCCCGGAGGCAGAAGCTCAAGCCAGGTTTACTCTTGTTAATCACCAGGGCTGTGTAAAGGCCAGATGCAAAGTGCAATTAAACCAGACTGTTGCAAAGGAGGAAGCACGTCAAATGTGGGGGGGGAGTATTTTCTTCTTGGCAAGCCCCACCGACACTGGAGGCGAGCTTGTCATGCTGTCACATCAAGCATATTCCTGTGGGAAGGCGGGTTTAAAAAAAAAAAAGAGAGAGAAGCTGAATCAAGCAAAACAAACCGAGGGACCTGCAAAGGACAGAGAAGGCCTGTTTGGTGATCATTAAATGAAGCAGACCTTTGCTCTGGAACCTCAGTAGTCTATTAGATCTCAGTATGCTTTAAAAATGACACAAGAAAATAACTCATCTGGAAGAAAACTTCAGCCTAATTTTTTTACCACATCTTTTCCCCCCTCATAGTTGGGAGCCATATATATATAGGGAGGAATTGTAGTTCTTGATTCCACTGATAGGTTCAAAAATTTAAACCAAAATGGTAAAGGAAAAACAAACACCGACTTAAGCTCTCAGGGACAGGGATCCTAAAATCCGGATTGATTTATTTTGTTGCCTTGAGCTTTAAAATTGTGAACTAGCTGTGCAGAGGTGGCATTCAGCAGGTTCTGACCAGTTCTGGAGAACCGGTATACAAAATTTTGAGTAGTTCGGAGAAACGTCAAATACCACCTCTGACTGGCTCCACCCCCATCTATTCTCTGCCTCCTGAGTCCCAGCTGATTGGCTGGGTCTCTTTTTGTTGCCCTGCACAGGAGAACGGAGCTGGAAAGTGGGTTAGTGGGGTGGGGTGGGGAGGGGAGGGGAGGGAATGGGATTTTGCAGTAACCTTCCCCTGCCACGCCCACCAGTATCCTTCCCCTGCCACGCCCACCAGTATCCTTCCCCTGCCATGCCCACCAAGCAAGCCAACTAAGCCACACCAAGCCAAGTAAGAAAGTTTGAATCCTACCACTGTATTTTATGCTTTCCCCCCAGCCTCAATATATCTGAAATTTAAAATCCCAGCTAGCACGGCCCATAATGGCGATCAGTGCTTCAAAAGTGATCAGGTTGTAAATAAACAAACCAAACTCAGTTCTAAAGAGCATAACATGCTTTGATACAGGGATTCTGTAGAGTATGTCTTAAAAAGTCAATAGGGTGTGGGCATAAATAGATTATCATAGGGGTCTTTATAAGAATTATGCACATTTTCATGAGTTTCAAGGTTTTTTTTATTTTAACTAGTAAAAGTTATGCTTTTAATATACATTCCCATACCTCCTGGTAGTCTGCCAGTGCATTAACCACTGGAATTGGGGGGGGGAGAATAATCTATATTATGGATGAAGCCCAGTCAAATTATTTAGCATTCAAAGCTGTGCGTCTGAATTTACAGTCAATTATTAAAGTTCTTCTTCTGAACTGCATTATTTTCCATAACATCCATACTTGCATCTATATTGTAATGTAGGAGTATCTCAAGTATAATTATCTATGTGGGGCACAGTCTAGATATTAATCTGTAATTATTTTAATTACAAGAAAAAGTTCATTGTTGCGGTATTCATTTGGACGCTTAATGCATAGTATTAAAGCATCTGCTAAATATTATTTACAAAATCACTCTCTATTGTTTGGCCATAGTCTGTAAGGATGCAGAACTTGAAATGGATTTGTTCTGCAATGATTGAAATAGAACAGCAGCTGATAGGTTTGTTATTGTTATTGTTGTTGTTGCTTTGTTTCATTTTTTGACATATTAGCTAAAACATATTCTACAGAATCATAGCAATAAATATCCCTTATGGCTGATCATAAATCTGGAAAATTCATTGTTAGGGTGCTATTGGTTTTGAACTTATAAAAATCTTTTAAATATCCAAGAGAAAAATTTCTAATGTTATAAACTAGTGTTGGGTTATTAAGAATAAATGAATGAATTATTGTTAATTTGAAGAGGAGTTTATTAATCAAAGTGGATTAAACTACCAAGAAGAGAGTGAGAGAATGTTATTTGATTTGAATGAAGCCCTATTTTATACAGTTGAATTGTTAGATTTGCCACCCACTTCTCAAAATATTATGATCAATTTTTCAGTTTGAATGCATATAAATCATCTACTTTAAAAACAAAAGATTTAGAAATTGATGTTTTATAAGAAAATATTCACATAGTTAAGTAGAAACAGTGTGGCATTTATTTACTTGTTAAAGAGATTGAGAGATTGTACACCCAGGCATATAATAATTTAAAAAAAGAAAAAAGAAAGAAATACTCTACATGTCCAGAATAATTAAATAAAAATAACAAATATAATAACATATATTTGAGGCTGGCAATAAGGACATATTTTCTTTTTGCTTTGACAACAAAATCTCTTCTGTGATTCTGGTCCAGTTCATGGGAAAATGGTAAATATTTACAGCTCAACAGAGGCCCAACAGGATTGGAGCCATCCAAACCTTGGTAAGGAAGTCCCACCAAAATATAGGCCCAGCAACAGATAAGGCGTATGTCCTTGGCTACATTAAGTGCCGTTACTTCAAAGAAAGGACCTGGAGCACACACATTTTATGCAACTTTTATAGGATAGACAGAAGCAACTGGAGAGAGATAGTCATGTAAGTAAGTAAGCCAGTGTAGACAGTAAGGAAGGTGACGGATGGAAAGATGCAAGCTCCACTGATGCTAGGTAAAAAGGACTAAAGCAATGCCCCCCAATCTTTTGGGCACCAGGGATCAGTTTCTTGGAGAAATGTTTTGCCACAGACCGGAGGGGGCATGGTTTTGCATGCTGCCAGTATCGCACGGATGGGGATTCATTTGTTTGTTCAGACCGATAGTTGACATGCTGTGGACTGGTGCCAGACTTCTGGACTAAAGCAACTTTTAAGAGCAGAACTTCTAAACATTGCTTGGAAGCAGCGGAGACATACACTTCTGATTCACTGAAGAAGGAAGAAGTACAATCTGATTTACGAGATTCTATTATTGGAATCAAACTTAATTTAGCCATCCTATAGTATTGATTTCATGGTCGGGTCTGCTTAGTGGGGCTGTTACCTACTAAGTAGTGCTTTATAGGTAGGTAAGCAGCCATTTGAATCCCTCCTTGAAGCCTAGTGGAAAGCTCCCAAACTAAGTTTGAAGTGCTGCCTCATGTAGAACATACTGCAGAAAATATCTACTAGAAGAAAAAAAACATTCTTCTCTTCCCTCTTCCCTTTTGCAGGGGAAGCAGGGGAAAAATCTGGGTCCCTTGAGATCTGTCTGCAAGAACCATAGGCTTGCAATCTAACTCAATTAGAAGCTGCTACTGTTCATGTAAACTCATGTATTTTATACTATCAGCTAGAGAAGGGAAGGAAGGAAGGAAGGAAGGAAGGAAGGAAGGAAGGAAGGAAGGAAGGAAGGAAGGAAGGAAGGAAGGAAGGAAGGAAGGAAGGAAGGAAGAGGGAATTTTATTTACCAAAGCTGAGATTTTCTTACTGAGGCATGCAGAATCAATAACTAGGTTTAATTAGCTTTGTAATTAATCCCTTTCTTTTTTAAAAAAATCCAATACATTAAATGATTTGAAATTTTGATGCACAAATATCATCATGTCACAAGCTATCTGGTTCAAGAACAGAACAGTTAATAGATATTTAATAGGATTTCTAAATCTTTGGGTAACCAGAGATTAATTGTGTGCGCATTTGTTTATTTTCACTTTTTTAAAAAAACTGTGCTGCTCATCATTCCCAAATCAACTATTTCAGATAGAGTTTCATAGCTTTGTGCACACTGGGAAAACAGAAAAGCACTGCATTTTCAGTTTCACCCAAAGCTTGTGGAAGGAAGGAAGGAAGGAAGGAAGGAAGGAAGGAAGGAAAAAGAAAGAAAGAAAGAAAGAAAGAAAGAAAGAAAGAAAGAAAGAAAGAAAGAAAGAAAGAAAGAAAGAACTTTGCTGAACTTAGAAATTCAAGTTGCCCTTGTTTTTGGCCAAGGCAGATGTAAATGACCAATTTCTAAAAACCCACACATAGTTTTTGAGAGAACCAGGTGCCAATTTTCACTTCTAGAATCTCTCTATTGTGTAAGGAAAGGGGGTAGAAGTACATTGTCACAATTTTAAAAGAGAGAGAAAAGAATCTGAAAAATCATGATGGAGCAAGCAGAAGAGTACTATCAAGGGAAGGAGAATTCATTCCTTGAAAATGTATTAAAGTTTCTTAGAGAAATGAATAACATTAATTGGAAAGCTTCTTGAAAAATCTATCTATCTATCTGTCTGTCTGTCTATCTATCTGTCTATCTATCTATCTATCTATCTATCTATCTATCTATCTATCTATGATATTAATGGGCAGCATTCACAGCTGTGGATGGTGGATGAAACGGGCAATGAATAGTCCTCTGAACTTCGATGAATCCTGATTAGGATGGCCAATAGTCAGAGATGTTGAAATTTGCAGTCCAGCAAAACCATGAGTGCCTGGCCATACATTACTCAGCCCTAAGCTAAGGTCAGTTTCACATTGTGGAAGGAAGGAAGGAAGGAAGGAAGGAAGGAAGGAAGGAAGGAAGAAAGAAAGAAAGAAAGAAAGAAAGAAAGAAAGAAAGAAAGAAAGAAAGAAAGAAAGAAAGAAAGAAAGAAAGAAAGAAAGATAGATGGAGCTTTGCTGAACTTAGAAATTCAAGTTAGAATTTTAAATAAATAGTAGAATTTTTCCTTCAGGTATTTGGATTTCAGATCATACAAGCCTTAGCAGGGTGCTGTGCTAAGCTATAGTCTAAAACTGGAGTTTTTATAATATAGTCTGAGGACCTCTGGATATCCCCAAGATCTTCTTGGGGTGTCAACAAAGTCAAGTAAGTATTTTAAAAGTTCTCAGTTTTATTTTTAATGCAATTTATTGTTAGATATCAGCTACATAAACCAAAGTTTTTGAGGATCCTCAATTTTAAGACATTTTAAGACATGTAAACAGGTCCTGAGACCAAAATGTTTGAGAAACACGGGTCTAAAATATCTGGATTGCCAAGAGATGTTCATCATACCAATCGCCGAGAAGACTATTCTGTTTAGATTTCTACAATGATGTATAAAAGGGATACTGGTAAATCTTCCCCTTGGAGAACTGTATGAATTGCAAACGTAACTTTCATAGTTGCCTCTTCCCATGTTTCATTGATAGTATGAAGAAAAGCAGTGAGAAATGCTTACACAGAACAGAGAACCAGTTTGGCCTAGTGGTAAATGTTGTGTATACAGTAAATTAATAAAAGTCTGAGCTTGAGGTAAAGTGCAGGGTTCTGGCCCTGCACTTCTGATTGGCTGTCGGGCGGCTAGACCAGGATTGGTCAGCTCTAGCGGACCTGATTGGTCCTTAACAAAGAGTTCCAATTGGTTGAAAGAGCTAGCGTTCCTAGTTCGTTATTGGTTGAATCACACAAAGGATGCCTATAAAAGGCAGAGTTAACCGTTGTTGTTATCTAAGTCATGATGTAAATAAAGAGCTGAAGTTCACTGTTCAACGATTGTCTCCAGTTACTTCGACCCATGCCCAGGACTTAACACTGGCGATGAAGGTGGGATGTGGAGACGCCTGAACCGAAGAACTGAGAAACAAAAACCGAGCATGTGAAAGACGGCGCCAACAACGGAAACCATGTCCGGCGGCATCGTACCACCCGCTCCGTTCGATCCAAATCAGGAGGCTTGGGAATCCTACATGGATCGTTTTCAAATGTTTCTCGAGATGAACAACCTTAAAGACGCGACACTGGCAAAGAAAAGAGCATTATTCCTAACGCATTGCGGTCCGACCGTCTTCAAGATGGCCAAAGCACTCGCCAAGCCTCGAGAAGTGAAGGCCATGAGCTGGGATGACCTTGAACCCATCCTGAAAGGCCACTACACGCTGACCGTGCCTACACTCGTGAGACGCCACGAGTTTTATCAAAGAAACCAACGAAAGGGAGAAAGTGTGGCCGATTTCGTGGCGGACCTCCGAAATTTGGGCGGCCTTTGTGGGATCGCCGACTTGGAAGAGGCACTGAGAGATCGAATAGTTCTGGGACTAGATGCACCAATCGTGCAAAGCAAGTTGATGGCGAAAGGCGACATCAGCCTTGCTGATGCCATTGCCAACGCGGTTGCGGCTGAGGCAACCAAGAAGTCGGCCCCACAGCTCTGAAAAACCTGAAACCCAATACCGCCAACGACCGGGGACGTTCCTACCAGCGCAGACGAGAAGGCCGCCACCACGCACCATGAGGACCTCT